>JAOQMR010000002.1:18930034-18945583 GCA_027563865.1 Erythroxylum pelleterianum
GAAGTCCCGGTGACAAAAAAGTTTTGTTTTCCGCACCCGGTACATGTGATGTACCACCCGGGATTTTCCTACACAAACAAAATGATGGCATTTTGTTTTTAAGCAAAATGATATTATGTTGTTTTAAACAAAACAGTTACATAATAAGCAAAATGACATTCTTTTGCTTCAAACTTCGAGAACATAAGAAGAAATAAAAAAGAAGGGACACATTGCATGTCTAGAAATTAATTAAAAGCAAAATGACGTCATTTTTCTTTTAATTAATTTCCAAACACGAGAAAACAAAATGACATTATTTTGTTTTAAACAAAACAGTTACATAATAAACAAAACGACATTCTTTTGCTTCAAACTTTGAGAACATAAGAAGAAATAAAAAAGAAGGGATACATCGTGTGTCTAGAAATTAATTAAAAGCAAAATGATGTCATTTTTCTTTTAATTAATTTCCAAACACAAGGCGTGCCTTCTCCCTTCTTCTTCATTTCTTCTGTTGTTTTTAAAGTGGAAACTCTGTTTTGTTCTTCAATCTTGACTCGTCTCCCCGTGTTTCTTCTTTGTCTCTCCCATCAGTGTACGCTCTCCTAACTCATTCTTAAGCTGTCTCATGTCCACCACGCTACCAGTCGCCACTCGCCAGCGCCACTAGCTAAACACCGTAATAATAAGTAAAGTAGTGTCCTTTCTACTCAAATTTGGTTTATTATTCATATTTGATTGTTTAAAGAGTATTTTATTAAGTAGTTATTATTTGCAGTTTGATGATTTAGCTAATTTGTGATTGTGATTTTTACTAATGTCAATATGGCATCATGTATGTTAATTGTTTAGTGAAATGCCACTGTAAAGTTGTTTTGGTTATCTATGAAGCTCTTAACAACTTGGTGATTTATCACCTGCTTTTTTTAACCTACTAGTGAGTTGTAAATAAGGAGTCTTAAGGTTTAGAAGTTTGAACGAGAGAATTTATGGTTTTGATTTTTGTGAAATAAAAGTATCTCCTTAACTACCACTGTTAACATCTTTTGTTATTGCCTGTACCACTCTTCTATTAGAGCTCCAACTCTGCCTCTTTCCTATCCATTACTTCATCCTATTATTAGGGTTAAGTTAGAAAGTGAGGAAGAGACAAAGTTGAGAAGTTAAACGTAACACATTATTACTAAATATCCTGTAACAAAAATAGAAGATAGGAGTGAGAAGTATCTATTACTAATTCTAATTCACTATATCATCTCAAAGAAATGGCCTAAGTTGTTCTTTTGTTTTTGCAACCTATAATAACTTATTATTAGTTTTCATATCACAAATAATTTTGACATATTTCCTATTAAAGAGGTCAATAAACTAATACTAAAGGAGATATATATTTCATCTATCATTATAAATCCCAATCCAACTAATTAACTAAATCTAGTTAATGAAAAATACCTAAAGTTATCCCTGCTTAAAACATAAAATTTGATTTTAAGTGATGCTGGTTGATCTTTTGGGAGTAGTGGTGTATAGAATATTAACTATTTATTTTGATGAGATTATTACTTATTTTGATTGTTTCTAACCCCAAGCTCAAGCATTTGTATGTTGTTTATTTCTAACCTCAAGCATTTATATGTTGATTGTTTCAGATGGATGAGCATATTCCTTTAGTAGAGAGTTGTAATCTAGTACCGGAGATAGAAGTGGAAACTTCTATTCCTATACCAAGTGGAGATAGAAATACAACTCAAACTTAATTAAAAAGTGAAATTTGGAATCACTTTAATAAAACTAGATCGATGGATGAGATAGAAAAAGCATAATATAAATATTGTCAGAAGTCATTGATTGGTAGTTCAAAAGGTGGAATATGTCTTTAAAGAGACATGTGGATTCATGTAGTAAAAGGAAAATGGTATTAGGAGCTCAAACATTTTTGTTCCTTAATCTTATGAAAGGGAATAATGAATTGACCGCAATAACTTATGACAACAACAAATCAAGGTATTTGATGGCTTCTATGATTATTGGAGATGAACCACTGCCTATTATTGAAAATAAAAGATCCATGATGTTTTGTAATTCATTAACCGACTTCCAAGGTTCCAAGTTAGAATACAATGGAGAAGGACATCTTGAAATTTTTTTAGGAAAATAAGAGAGAGATTTTAAAAGCATTGTCGAGTATTGAAAGATGGATTGTTATGGATAGCTGATAACCAAAAGAAGGGTTATATGTTAATGACGGCAAATTATGTTGATAATTATTAGACATTACGCATTAAACTTTTGAGGTAATTTATATTCATTAATATTGTTATCATTTAATTTTTCATTATGATATGAATTTATGATTGATGTTGGTAATATTTTTACATGATAGGTTCATTTATGTGCCAGCACCATATACAAGTGAAAAGTTGGCAACCATATTGAAAGACTATTTGATAGATTTTAACATCGACAGTAAAGTATCCACCATCACAGTTGAAAATTGTAACACGAATGATGTTATAATTAAGAACTTGAAGAGTAAGATGACAGTTGGGAGCTTATTGGTTAGTGGTAGGTTATTTCATATGGATTGTTTACCTTATATTTTTAACTTAATTGTGAAGGATGGGTTAGAGATGATAAATGAAGCAATAGATTGTATCCAGAATAATGTTCTATTTTGGAGCGTAACTCCTAAATGAGTTGATAAATTTGAAGATGCTGCACAATTCTATTCATTCCGAGTACAAAGGAGTTGGATTGTCCAACCAATGGAACTCAACTTTCAAGATGTTGGAGTCAACAATCCCATATAGTGAGGTGTTTACTAGACAATGGGAAAGAGATTCTCAGTATGTCTGTATGCCTATAGAAGATCACTAGAAGTTGGCTAGAGAACTTTGTGTGAAGTTGGAATTATTTTATAATGCAACTAAATTATTCTTAAGAACAAGTTATCCAACTTCTACTGGTGCTTTAACACTATGAGTGACATAAATGATGCTTTATCACTGTGGGGATACTTGACTCCAATGAGATTATTCGAATTATGGCAAAGCAGATGATGGAGAAGTTGAATTCTTATTGATCTATGGTTGGATATATTATCACAGTGTTATATGTGCTAGATTCAAGATAAATGGACGAGGTTACTTTTATTTATGATGCATTGTATTCATGTTTAGGATCATAGTAGTTTAATCAGTTCAACTCTGGTATAGTTTCAAGTTTGACCTTATCTTCTAACCGAAGACTATCACTTTCTCTTTCAAAATTTTTGAAAGAGAAAAGAGTTACGACTTATTATATTATGATGGAGTAATATTTTACCCAAGATTGTGTGCCAGAAGTTGGTGTGAAGGTGAGTAGTTCGATATATTATTATAGTAAAAAATATGTGGAAATACTTTTTTGATCATGCAAGTCAATGCACGAGACTTATTAGCTATTCCATCATCCACGATTGCTTCAGAGTTTGCTTTTGGCACTAATGGTCGGGTAATTACTCCTCATCATGCTTGGCTTCTTCCTCTTACTGTGAAAGCCCTTATATATGCCTAAAGTTGGTTAAATGATGAAGATATTGATAGTGAATTCTTTCTATTTGATATATCAACTTTATCTATTTTTATATTATCTTACATAACATTGTGTTTTTAATTTTACATTAATACAGTCACAAGTATTAATGTGGAGGCTACTAGTCAAACCAATTGACCAAGTACACGTTATTTTGTTCAAATATATGAACATGAAAGTATATTTAATTATTTATTAAATATTACCATGTCCTAAATATTCCTACATTACCAGTATCCAGTCTTAAATCTTCATTTGTCTGTAATGATATTATCTTAATTTTTGTACATTGTACCACTTTTTGTAAAATAATTTACATAATCATTTGTGTATAGTAAAGATTACTATAGTTAATGAATTTGATTTTATCATATCTCTCTTTTAATAATTAATTAATTATTTAAGTAAAATTAAAATTCATGATTAAATTCCTAACTATAATTAACTTAATGACTTTTCCTACTGAATTTTCCTAGAAATTCCTAATCAATTGAAATTTCAAATGAATTTTCCTAATAAAAATTTCTAGAAATTCCTATCATCATTGTATGTAAGTAATTATACATTCACTCATTATAAAATCCTAATTAAAATTCCTAATCAATAGAAATTCATAGCTATAATTAACCACATTGATCACTTCAATTATAATATTTTTATTTCATTTCATATAATCATATCCTCCATCGTTAATTAATTTAATTTCATCTTATTAATTTTATCACTGTATGTAAGTTATTATATTATTCATTCATCATAAAATCTCAAACCCTTTAGGAATATAAAAATAGAATTTACTACTTCCACTCAACCATTAAATCTACAATTTGAACATATAATTATATATTTATATTTTCATAGGACTATCATTAACACTCTATTATGATATTTCCATCATAGTAATTGTAAAAAAATAAAATTTTATTCAACATCATTATTAATCATAATTAGTGTACTATAATCCCTTAATCATGATTACAAGTTACAATAACTTTAATCATTACCTAATAAGTAATAATTGTCTTGACAATATGATCCACGTGGTCAGCCCTGAGCTCAGCCCGACCCCTTGCCATTCCTTATTGAGATGATGAATATAAAAAGTAATTCAATTATCTCTGGGATAATAAAAGAGTAAATTCACATTTTAAATTTTTTACTGACTGGCATGTAAAACTTAATAGACATTCTGACACACATACTAGGGGTTTTACAAAATTTAATGTAATGTCTAATAATATATAATTTAGATATTATATTAGAAAATAATTTAATAACTGCTATTTTCACGAAAGTTGGAAGACTATTCAAATGTGGTATGCTTATTAAATTAATTAATCATATTATAAGAAAATATCATATATTCATTAAACATCTAAAATAGATTGTATGCTATAAAAAGAACATGATTTATGTTGTGTTTTATTCTTTATATATTTAACCAAAACAGTGAATAAAATAAATAACTTATAATATACCTTAATTTTATAAATGTAATTAATAATTTATCTTAATTTTTAAAAATATTCACACTGAGTTTAGGTAAATTAAGAGTTCCTTTTATCCAAATATGATATCATTAATTTCCTCTGTTTCTCATTTTTTTGAAAGGTGCAGCCTGCTCCCAACTTAAAACTGCCAGCTTGCAATCAATTTCTTTAGCTTTAATTGCAGTCAACGATGAAATTGAATAAAATAAGCTGCAATCCACCGTAGCTTCAGCTACTTACAGTACCACATTGAACAGCCACCAGCATGCTTTCCAAGGGAGGTCTCAATCTTCTATGAGTTGTGAATGTTTGAATATGTCTGCTGGCAAACGTTCACACTACTAGCGAATGGAGATAAAATGGCGCTCCATTGTTTCTTCAGGCAACGTAAGAAAAAGAAATATAATGCAAAGAGGCACCAGAATACAACTGTTCAGTGTTCATTTCTGTAATCTTGTCAAAACAAAGATAACTTGGAAATGCTAGAGACAGGCAACGCCACCAAGCTGATCTGATCATTAAGGTCTTTGTATGGGACCAAAAACTAAATCACAAGAAACAAGAACGATGGCCAAATACTAACATTTTGATATGACAAATGCATACACCAAGCAATCCATCGGTAGCATGCATGATGATGGTCGGAAACGACACAGCAACAATATTATGCGTCAAAAGATTGAACATAGATAAAAGAAAAGAAAAGCAAAAGGGAGGGAAAAACAATAATTTCCTATGGACAATCACAAATTAACCTCCAGCCTTACTATGAGAACTTCAAAAGATCGATAGTCTGTACAATGAAGAAAAATAGTAGTATCAAGGCATGATGTTTAATAGGAGAAGATCTAGACCAACACCGTAGTTGGGTAATCACTCTTCAGCAGATCTTGAAATTCAGCTGCTCTCCAATCAAAACATATTTACTCGAAAAAACCATGGAAGTATGAAACCTATTATCAAGCATGCCATTAGGAAGTTACAAAAGGGTTGCCCTCTCCAACACCCTCCACCTTGGTCTGATAAATTGCCATTTCCCATAAACCTCCTGTGGTTCCATTCTTCCAAGAATCTTCCATCACCAACACCAGTAATGTTTGTCGCCATCTCCCCACAAATTTCACATATCCTGCATGAGAAAAAATAGAAGTAAACACATCCAACCCATTAGGAGTACCTGCTGGCGTGAGCTTAAAGCAATTCAGAAAGCATGGTTGCCACTCAGTGATTTTAGCTAGAAAGAAAAAGAAAGCAATCAACAAGATCATGCAACAGGTAGTTGTTTCAAGTTGATGAGTTGAGGAATTTCCCTATTTAGGCTTCATAAAATATCTCAGATGACAGATTCCAAGGAAGTATATATCAAAGAGAAAAGAAGGGAAGGGAAGAATTGGAGGCAGTAACAAGAGTGACGAGGATTGCAACTCAATACTGCATTTTCATAATCATAAATGTCAAAGATCAAATGAAGCCAAGCAAATACTCAACCATAGATATAACCAAGCAGGATACTTCAGTAGAATGAAATATACGGCATAATAACTTTAAAAAGTAAAGGTGATATCTACATTGAAGTACTAAACTTGAGGAAGTTAAGAATTAAACTGAGGATTTCGCATGAAGAGAACAAGAAGCTGTGACTGGACTCCAGGCCAAAATTTTATTTTCTAGGAATTTGTTCCTTTTATGGCGAAGATTATTCAAAACCACGTGGATGAGAGAATTGGTCAGTTAAAAGGGGGAACTAGAAAAAGAATTTTAATGGTGTAAGGAAATTGGGAAGAGAGAAAGCACAAAAGAAAAACGTAAACAGAGAAATGAGAGAAATTAACAAAATGGGAATGCAGGCATAAGGTATTAAGTTGAGACTGAATCCTATACTTTATTAGTTAGAACAATGCAAAAAGCCTTCAACATTGAAATAGAAAACATCTTTTTTAATGCAATTTGTTGTCATCATGAAATATAGTTCATCCTTAAACACAAACGAAATGATGGATAGTTATCAACAATCTGTACATCCAAGCGTATATCAGAGACATTTTTCAACACTCCTGGTTACAAACCATCAGTAGAGATGTGAACTGAACAAACAGTTTCAGCTGATTCTAGATTAAGTTTCTGGAGGTGGAAACTTAGGAGTTCCCCTCTGTCTAAATTTAAGCAAGACCTTTAAAGTGAATCAGAAAGTGGTCATCCATCGTAGTTACATCTTAGTTTCCAGGAAAAGGTAACCGAGTTTTCTCTCTTGCACAATCCACAGCACTAGATATGCATAGGACCACATAAATGTCAGAGGCGGTGACAGAAAACAGTAAAGGAGGGAAATTCTTCCTCTTGTAATCAACTTGACTTTCTCTAAACTGATCATCTTGAAGTCATAATTAACTAGAACCACAAAGAACGAGCAAAAGGATTTTCCAGCATTTTTCACACAAAAGACACAAAACTATAAAGAAGTTCAATTACTAGCACCGTCCAAGACCTTGTTTGGATTTCGGAGATCATTGACAGTAGGTTTAGGAAAGGGTGAAATAGAAAAACATCAAATAAAAATTAGGCATCCAATACCCTAGTGTGCACAAAATGCAAAAATACTTATTTCTGCATTTAAATTTTCGAAACCAGAAAAAGTCACCTGTTTCCTTTTAGTTTAAACCAAGCTTCAGCGCAATGAGCATGTGCAACACCAAGCTCATCTTTGCATCCACAGCCGAGTTGAATTAAGTCCATGAAAGAGGCAGCAATATTTGCACCACCAGTCTCCACGGCAAGCTCCGAATCCAAGTGGCAAATCCTACAGACTGTCTCTCCACCTGGATTATCCTTGGGGCTTCCTCTGCGAACAACACTACCACTCTTCATATCAATCACACATAAAGGTTTATCCACTTTGAGCGAGTTTGCCTTGGAATTATCTACCGTTATCTTGCTTGAACCAAACACGTTATTCTTGATTTCTAAATGTCTGTCACTTATAACAACATTTTCTGCTGAATCTATTGAAATAACCGTCTCAGGAACAACCCCATCAACCAATGTACTTAAATTACCATCAAAGCCCTGCTCAATTTGTTCTATGGTTTTGTCCCTTTGTTTCCCTCCTTGTCCCTTTTGTTCTATCTGTCTACAAGTACAAATAACTTCATCAGAGTTGTCTCCCAGCTCCTTCCTTTCTTTACTATCACGCACCGATATAATCTCTCCAGAATCCACAATAACCACATCCTCAAGCCCAGTTCCATTAGCAGAATCATCTGAATTCCTACTAGTTCCTTCATTCGACAGTTGAGCAGTTCCTCTCCCACCACTTATCTCCTCTGTTTTCACCGCAAAAATTGAACCCATCCCACTATTGTTTGATTTCAGAAGCCCATTTTCCGATTTACCACTCCAAGCCTCTCCTGAGTTTGACACTGCCACCGTCTCCGGTACAACCCCATCATCAGAAATGTTGAAGTTTCTATCCACGTTCTCACTTTTATCTTGATTAATCTGAGCTAAACTTGAACGGACCCCCTTATTCTGACCTGTTTCTTCATCTGTGAATCTTCCCATTATATATCTCCCCGCCTCCAAAATCAACTAAAACCACTCTCGCGAATCAACAAGCATGTTTATGCACGCCCCACTATTTATACAACGCCAGGCTCATCTCTTTCATTTGATGGATGACAAACAAATCATTTCAGCCAAAGAAAATGCCTTGTCAAAGCATGACTTGTTTTATCTATGAGCCAAAACCATCAGGAAAAATCGATTGATGGTAACTTGACCAGTGCTATTGATGCTATTAACTGAAGAAGGAGCCAACTTGATGAAGAAAACTGGAAACCCAGATCCTTACCTACACCAGTTGATAACTTCAACCTGACGTTGGAATGGACCAGTTGTCAATTCTCAACCAAAGCGTTTACTTGACATAATAAAAACAGAAGAAAGCGGGGAGAAGCAAAGAGGGACAGAGAGACAGTTGACAGGTGGAAAGATCGACATGTTACATGGTCGAGGCTTCTTTCAAATTTAATTCCAATTCCACTAGTGTTTCGTTATGTGGTCGATTTTATATGAGCCACCCCACCCAAGTGATGGAATGATTAATTAATGATTGATTCAGACACAATTACATATTTTATTTGGTAATGTAATTAACCAGTTGGTACAAAAGAAAGGTCAGAATTGGATCCACGCCAGGAGTTCTGATCTGAAGTATCGTAATCTAAGTCCAAAGTTTTGGTTTAAATAAGGTAAGAGGTCAATTTAAATCGTAACATTTATAATAAAATTTAATTTAAATTTAAATATTTTATGACTTTTAACTTTAATCATAATTTAATAAGATATTTTTTTTTATCTCTTTACCATCTGTACATCATGAAAAAAGAAGGCCTATAAATAGAGCTTATACTCCCTCTCGAACCCCTTTGTTTAAAATTATATTTCTCAGCTCATTCTCCACTTTTCAATATCGACCTTTATCATAAAAAATGACGGACTATGATGTTGCTCTCTACCATTTCTCTATCTCAAAACCCTCATGCATTTACATAAGTGAGTAATGAGACTAGAACAAAAGATACCCATGTTTGCTATCTGGTTACAGAAATAGCTGCAAATTTTTTTATGTATGTCTATTTACTCATGATTAGGACTTGAGAGTTTTAAAATAAAACATTTTAGATTTCAGAATCACATGCAAAAGATGTAGTGCCTAATATATGTCTTTATTTCATTTTTCTCAAATTGAACATATCCATTCACATCTAACAACTTAACATATCTTATGAATATAAACATTTGCAATAATGTTCTAATACATGCATTATGTATTTACACATTACATAAAATTACACAAATTCTCAATTCACAAACAATCATATTCAATTCACATCACATAAATCCTTGGAAACACTTTTGTGTTCATAAAGACACATTCATCCTTGAACACACCATACATTTCAACATTAGACACATTATTTACTAACCAAATATTCCTTAAGTAATTACCTCAATTAACAATCCATAACTAAATTAACTTTTACTCAATTAATCTAACTTCAATTTAAGTTCACTTCATACCTTAAACAAGTCTAATTAAGTCCTAATGTACCAAATAAAAAGACCTAACCTTACATAGTTCATCAATTGCACAAAGCTAAGTTTTTCACCTTCCTAACCATTTCTCATGTGCCTTAAAAATCCCACTATCGTGGGATGAGTGAACTGAAGGGTCACTCACCCACAACCTTCAGTTTGTTTCCAAAACTTAGCTTCTTCACTTCCATTCGACACACCTTCACCAAAATTCATCAATTTTACTTCAATTCTACCTTATTTATGCTTCAATACCTCATCAAATTCATGACCAAACCAATTCAAAAATCATTCATGAAGCATCTCAGAATCCATGATCTTTCAGGTATCAATATCCAAAGTAAAAGCTATCAAATAAGTATCATGTTCTAGACCTCAATTCATCATCAATTCAATACACATTCTATCCAATTCAAACATCAAATAATTCATATTATAGCACGCAATCAAGTTTTACATTCCTTTGCCTTCTTAACTTCAAATTTCAACTCCAAAGAACCAACTATTCCATTCCTTCCAAGCAATCAGCACACATCTAAGATCAAGGTGCAAATTTCCGCACTAATAAGACAATAGCACAAAAAATAGCAGAACCTACTTCTTGATGATGTAACTTACAAAGATTCCAAATAAAGATGATCTAAAATCAAGCAAAATTCCAGAAGTTGAGAAGGAGTAAGAGGTTTTGGTGGAGAGGAGCAAAGTGTAGAGAGAAGGCTGCAGAAACTTCAAAGGTGAAGATGATTCATCACTTGCCTAACTCTTTGAATGCAAGGTATCTTGGTTTGTAATGGCCACATGTCACACATGAAAGTGTGATACTTGTCCTTCATTAAAGCAACCTACATGTCTTTATATATGGCAACCAAATGTCATAATTCAATTAGGTCATTTGTCACTCAACTAATGTTGCCAAATGTCAGTGCATTAGCTATACCAAAAACTTATAGGCTTAGTCGTTCTAATTTTTCATGTACCAACTTGACTTGCCACTTGACAATTTCCTAGTTCAAATGTACATTTTAATACGTCAATTTCCTAATGATAACAATTAATTCCAAATCACTAAGTATGATCTATTAAACTAACATTCAAAACATATACAACTTACAATCATGTCACAATTTTAAAACCTATCATAATTACCTTCATGAACATGTAATATTTCAACTAGGGTATAATTTGGGGCCTTACA
The DNA here is from genome assembly GCA_027563865.1 of Erythroxylum pelleterianum. NCBI lineage: Eukaryota > Viridiplantae > Streptophyta > Magnoliopsida > Malpighiales > Erythroxylaceae > Erythroxylum > Erythroxylum pelleterianum. The sequence continues at coordinate 18,941,369 of JAOQMR010000002.1, forward strand.
TAATCAATTAACCCTAATTGATTACAAAATTCCAAATTTTGCAACCTCTCGATTCACAAAGTCTACCTAACATTTTCAACTCGTTCTTAAGTGATCTATCGAATAATCGGGTCCTTACACAAGATCTTTGTTCATATAATTAAAATTTTGATATTTGGGAGACTTATTAAGTGACTAACTCTCATTACCCAACCTATACAGATTACTTTCGACTCACTTTCTCGATTTATTATCGAAGTATTAGCATATCCAAACATAACAACGCTAGAAAATTGAAATTGAAATCGACAACAATCAAGTCACAAAACAACTCAAGAACAAATCCCAATTTGATAATTAAAGCATCCTAAATGTGAATAACATATTCAAATCCAAGTTACATATCAAGTTTAAGGAAATAAACAAAGGAAAAAAGAAAGAACTTAATTTGAACTGAAACTTGAAATCTGGAATTTTTGGATTGCTCTTCTTGCTCCTTTTTGCTCTCTCACTTTGGAAGATGGTGGCTACTCTTTTTGAGTGTTTTATGTTCTTAAATAGTTCTTGAGGCTTCTAGGGTTCTTTTTAGGGTTCACCCACTTAATTTGGTTCCAAAAATAGCCCCAAAATGTTAAAATTACAAAAAGAGTCGCGTGCTGGAAAAGCTAAAATTCGTTAGAATAGTTGTCTGTGCTCTCTATCACAATCGTGGTAAGACAAGTCAAAATCATTGCTTGCTTCCATTCCAATTCTTCTCTTTTCTTCAATTTCATGTTTCCATACAATCAAGCACACATCAAACACCTCTTGAAACATAAAATTAAGATCCAAATCATGTTTAAAACCATACAAACACTTAAAATATAAACAAACACTAATAATAACATAATTCTAAGCCTATATACATGATAATCATCTAATAAATACTCAAAAACACACTTAAACATCTATCAAAACATAGTATAATTTACACTTGTCAAATTTTAGGGAGTCCAGTGATGAATTTTTGTTTGCAAAACGTCTGAGGTTCCTTTCTCTCTATAGTGTATAAACACAAAGCCCTAAAACCAGGATGTAGATCAGTTTATCAGCTTACATGTATAATATCTAGTTGGACAACTCTTGTGTAATATCAGTGAGGCAATTCCTTAGATCAAAACATTATTTTCTTTTTAACATACTCCCATATAGTATTGCTGAAAGGACAAAGAAAATATGGTCTCTTGTTTCTACGTGCATTCGATATGGAAGACAATTCTTGTCAGCTTGTAGGTAAGGCAGCTTGTTAGAGTCTTCAACCTATTTTGTATTGCAACCAATAAAATGAAAGAGATTCTTGGAGTAAACACCTTACTCCAAATAATTTTATACCAATCAACCTTGGTTTTGTTAGTTAATATGTGTACAGGATGGCCCTTCTAATAGAATATGCTAGGAGAATTTGGATTGGGGTGATATATAGGTTGTAGATATCTCAATCTGTGAGGGAGCTGCTAGGAGTTCTCATTAATAACTAAGGATAATCTGGTGTGGAGTGAAGAGATAGCTAAGATTCGTTGGGATGTGGAGAGACTATAAGAGTGGTACGTGACATAACCAATTGAGACTATTCTTTAATGTCATATTGGTTAAATAAATATGATGAGAATCATAAGGTTACATATAAGAATATATGTCTCTTTTTTATTATGAATCATACGAAATTTGTTAAGTTGAAGACTAACCAAATCAACCTTTGATGAAAGGATGATAATGATATTGAATTGTTAAATTTATATATATGATGTATTAGATAGAACAACAATTTATAAAAGGATGATACTTATATTTTATTATATTGATAATGACTATGTTTGACATAGTTATATGTATTAAATGGAATGTGGATTTAAAATTTTGAAATTAAGCATTAAGAATGCTAAAGCACTTTAATGAATATCTTATGGTAAGTTTTAAATTTTCAGTTATCTATAGGAAATGAGATTTTATAGTGAATACCTTCACAATAAAATTTCATAAGAGTATGGATTTATGTAAGGAGGATTATACAATATGAGATATTGTATAATGCAATATTTATTTCATCTATAGTGATGTTGATAAATGTATAATTTACTATAAATATACCCATATTTAATACGATTTGCTTTTTATTTAATAGTCTTATAGTATTTTTGGTACTTAATTTGCTTCAAGTACATTTATAAGTGATAATTGATTTTATGGACCAAACAAAGAAGAATTCAGATGAAATCGTGGCATAGAACAAAGATTTGAAGCAACTTAGACCTACACGACTATGTACAATGATCATGTAAGTCTTTGTAAACGTGTGAAGATTTGAAAATTTTTCTTTCTAGTTTTGTGAAATTACACGCCTTTGTATATTAATATACACGACCATGTGGATTTGAAAATTTTTGTTTCTAGTTTTGTGAAATTACACGCCTTTGTATATTGGTATACACGACCATGTATGTTCCCCATGTAAGTCTTTATGCCCATATGAAATTACGAATTTAGGTATTTTGGAGATACATTGTCACTCACTCGCCCCTGTAAGTTAACCGTGTATACCCTATTAACCCTATTTTTTTTTTACTATAATAGGATGTGAGGCAAAATAAGGAGAGCCAAGTTTTTAAGAGATTTTTAGTCATAAGAGACATAGAGAGGTGAAAGTTATGATTAAGAGACGAGGAAAACACAAAGATAACGTCAAGAGATTTGATAGATAACAACATCCAATCCAATTTTGCAAAAAGATCTAACAGAAAAAAGGAAGATTTAGAATATGATTTCTTTATTTTCTATTAGTTTTTCTACATATTTATCTTTGGTTTTGTTTTTTATAAGTAGGAACTAAACTTGTATAGTGTCTAGGTGTGATGAACCCTAAGTTCTGATAACAATATGAATTAATCTTTTATTCAATGCAATTTTATTGATTCGTTTATGGTGATTCAATTATATGGTTTATTCTTGTTCTATTATATCTATAATATTAGTGCTTAATTTGATTTCATATGATTGAGATTGATAAATCCTCTTATATGAATAGATCGACTGATAAATGCATATTTGACTATAATTGTACACATATATTTAACATGTTTTGCTTGATATTTCATAGTTTTGTTGTATATTTGGTACTTATTTTGCTCAAAGTGCATCTATAGGTATAATTGTCTTCATGGAAAAAAAGGATAAAAATTCAAATGAAATCATGGGATGGAGTGAAGATTTAAAGCAACTAAGGACCTACACGTCTGTGTATAAAGACGGTGTAAGTCTTTGTAAATGTGTAAAGATTGAAGAAACTAATTTATAATCGTAGAGTTACATGCCCGTGTATATATCTTGATATATACGCCCGTGTATGTTGACCGTGTAAGTCTCTATGCCCAAGTGAAATCACAAATTCAGGTGTTTTTGATTATATACGATCCCTCACACACCTGTGTAAATGACTATGTATATCCCCAAAACCCTAAATTTTACTATAAAAGGACATGAATGGAGGCAAATTAGAGAGAGTTGAGTTTTGTAGTAGCTTTGAGACATAAGACACCCAGAGAGGCGACGATTCTGATCAAGGGATGAGGAAAATAAGAAGTTAACGTTAAGAGATATGATAAAAAGCTATATCAAATCCAAACATGCAAAAAGATTGAATAAAAGAGAAAGGGAGATTTATAATTATAATGTCTTTGTTTTCTATTAGTTTTTCTGCATGCTTATCTTTGATTTGTTTTCAATGATTAGTATCTAAACATTTTAATGTGTAGGTGTGATGAAACCTGGTTTAAGATAACAATATGTTTTAATCTTTTATTAAAATTAATTATATTAATTGATTATTGTGATTCAATTATGTGTTTCAATTTTGTTCTAATATATCTGGAATATTATATTTGATTTCATATGATTGAGATTAAGAAATCATATTATATCAATAGATTTACCATAATTGGAAGGAGTTGCATGTAAACCTAGAGATAGACTAACATAAATCCTTTATATTCAGATTAAACCTAATAACGGAATTTGTAAATTGATAAAGCAATCCTAGGGGTTTTAACTAGAAAGATTTATGATAATCAACTAATGGATTAGTTGTTAATAGTCACGAGAGAGTTATCAATATAAGATAGGAATTTTCACGGTCCAATAATCAATAATATAAGTGCATGATAAAAGGTTAATAATTTAATGATTCTTTGGGGGGGGGGGGTG
>JAOQMR010000002.1:18945683-18958840 GCA_027563865.1 Erythroxylum pelleterianum
ATCTGGACTCGTGATGTCACGCAGAACGTCGGGCCAGTGTCGTACCAGGGAGGGGTTCCAACATCAAGATTGTTCGATCTTAATTTAGTTCTTTTAGCTTTATTTTTAACTAAAACAAAAAATTTGATTCTTACGTTAGATAATAGAAAAAGGGAAATTACTAGTATTTACAATCTTTATAGGATCGACTTGTACTTGCCTCTGCTAGCTACAACTATGCTATACACTTGCAATAATTTTAATATTGATATAGAAAAATAAACTAATTATGTTTTTGACACCGTTTTGGGGATAGTAATATTAAGAAAATCATGCTAAAATCATATAGAAATCCTTAAAATACAAGCTAAATTCCTTCAAAATCATGCTAAAAATTAGGAAGTAATTAGCATATTCTGTTAAGTTTATAGAATTTCGTAAATTTTTATCATTTGACTGATTTTATTATCTTAGTTACGCCATGTTTAAATGTGGAGGAATGAATTTTTTAGATTTTCCATTATTTGTTTTATGTTCACTAATTTAGTCATTTACATAGATTTTGTATTTTAATGTGTTTAGATTTTTAATTTTGCATTTACATTTGATATTTCATGCATACATATCATAATTCCGAAGCCAAAGGTCTTAGAGGAGGCAACATAATGGAAATAAGAAGGGAAAACCAAGTTTAAGAATAATTGGGGAATACAGAGCATAAACGATATTGATTATGGAAAAAGATAAGTGTTAATCTTAAAACAACACAGGAATTGTCTGAAAATAGAGTAAAAATAGTGGTAATTGAAAAGTGTGTATGGCGTCGATCTCATTTTGAACTCTAACAATATAAATATCCAAAACACTTCAGCGCTATATTTTAAGTGTAGGGGATTGAATTTTTGGGATTTTCCGTCATTCTTTTTAAAATTGAATTAATATTATGAGAATTACAAAAATATAGTATGCTTTACATTCCCAAGTCTTCAGTGTTGAGCATCCTATCCATACTGTTAGTTTATCCATTCCAATACTTATTGGCTCAATTACTCTTTTTTTATTATCTTTCACTCTTGTAAAGAGTTTGAGTCTTTTACTTCATTGTGTTTTGTATGATTACTAGTTGATTATCCATCTAATCTTCATTTTCTACAAGTTTTTATGTTCACTAACATAGTTTTTTTCCTAGAGATTTTATATTTTGATGTGTTTATATTTTTAATTTCAAGCATACATTTCATAATTCCAAAGCCAAAGATTATAAGAGAGGCGACATAGTGAAAATAAGAAGGAAAAATCAAGTTCAAGAATGACTAGGGAATATAGAGCATAAACAATATTAATTATGGAAAAAGATAAGTGCTCGCCTTAAAACAACATAGGAGTTATGTGGAACTAGAATAAAACTAGCACCAACTAAGAAAGTGTGTCAAGCGCCAAAACATAAATTTTCTAACCCTCTCCCTTTTCTCTTATAACCATAGATTTTTTTACCAAATCTCAACTTTTTTCATTGATTGCAAACTTTAAAACACTAAATCTTTCCATTGCACTTAAACCCATCTTCTTAGCCATCATTTAAGCTTCCAAACATTATGTTTTCGCATAAGAGCTATAGAATTGGGACTTTTGGTTTTCAATTAAGTTTGAAGTCATTCCAGCATGCATTTTATGTTCTATGGTGTGCAAGTAAGTTTTCTATCAATTTTCATAGCAGGAGTGTACTAAGTTTAGAATTGGAGGTTGGTTATAAAGAATTTGGAGTTTTTGTGTTATTGTTCTTAAAATTTTTTGGAGTTTTGGTTTAACATAATGGAATTTAGTGTTTGTGTGGATGTATTTTGGTTGTATATTTATTGCGGAGTTAAATAAGTGTTATGGAAGGAGTTTACATAGTGGAGTTATGATTATGGTATTATTGTCTTATGTTTGAACTTGTGTTGAGAAGGATGGCTCTTAGATACAAACGAATTACAGTGAGGACTGAGATTCCTTCATCACCATCAATATTGTCATCTCTGGAAGACCCTCCTATACTTACAAAGACAAAGAATGAGGAATAATATAATAAGAGGATCAACAACCATATGGTCATAGAGAAGGCTATTATCTTTGATATTAAGTCAGTTTTAAAGATTTACATTGTGCTTAGAAGTTTGAATTGGTATTACTTATTAACTCTTCATGGTTATTATTACCTAAAGGCGACAAAGGAGTTTTTAACTAACATCAAAGATAAGGCCATACTAAAACCCCTTCTCCTTAGCTCTTATGTTTAAGGCGTTATGATGATTATTTTAGAGCAGATCATAGAGGAGCACCTTAGGCTGCATTAGAGGGGAGACATGTGAGTTTTCTTAGTGGAAGCCCATCGGTACATTAAGAGTGGGGGCAAAAGGAAGCCTTACATAGGTTCAAATTAGGGATTACTTACTCTATAGGACAAATGTGCTTTTTATGCAAGCACCTAGCCATTCAACCTAGGCCAATGGTTTACATAGTAAGTCGAAAAATTCATTTTCAATCCAGCGGGTTCAACCAAATTTGGACCATCAACTTCTCCCTTTTAGATCTCCTCTTTAATTGTTTGGGTGTTGCTCCACTAGTATGGTTATCATTCCTCGTGCTGAAATCTATCAATAGTATCGCTTGACACTTGTCATCAGATAAGAACTTCGTATTTTTGGTGTTTATTAGCCACTTGCTAGTAAAGAAGGAGGTGGACGCCTCCAATTTTTGGGGTTATGAAGATCGAAGATACCAATTATATGAATAATGATCAAATGAGGTTTTCCAGGTATACCTGAGACAAAATACACATAACACATTTTTAGCCTCATTTTTGATACACAATTATAGTAAAAATGAAAAAAAATTCAAAGGGGTGAAAAACTAAGAAAATCTTAGATCAAAATTTTGTTCATTTTTACTATAATTGTGTATAAAAAATGAGGTCAAAAATATGTTATGCGCATTTTTTACTTTAAGAAAAATATTTTAAAAACCTGTGAGAACGAGCAGGATCTCTCTATATAAGATTCTTTATCTGAATCTTAGTACGCTAAAGTTTTCTATTAAGGTTCATGTCATTGGTAAGTTCTAGTAGTCATGTCATTCTTGATCATTCTTTCTAGTTCTTTATAGGTCTTCCTTTTTTCTCTTACAATCTCTAAGTACAATCTTCTTGCATCTTCTCACTAGAGCGTCAAGGTGTATCCTCTTAATATATCTAAACTATCTAAGTCTTGTCTCTCTTAATTTTTCATTGATATTATCTACCTTTAATTTGTGTCTTACCATTATATTGTTAAACTTATCTCTTCTAGTAAGGTTACATATTCAATGGAGCATCCTCATCTCTGCCATCATTAGCCTATTACTATGCACCTATTTGATGGGCCAACACTTTGTCCTATTGAACATAATCGGCCTAATTGCTAAATGATAGAACTTATTGTTAAGCTTGAATGGTATTTTCTTGTCACATAAAATTTTTGATACACTTCTCCATTTAAGTCATCAATCTCTCCATTGCTCTAGATACCTAAAACACTATTTTTATGGCATAACTTTTAAATTAATCTTTACCTCAACATCGGAAACTACCTTATGGCCTAAAAAGTTACACTCTAAGTACTCAATCTTAATCCTACTCAATTTAAATCCCTCCAAATCTAACGTATCCCTCCAAAATTATGGCTTGATAATGACACCCTTTTTTTCTCATCCATTAAAACAATGTCATCAACAAATAACATACGCTAAGGCACGTCCCTTTGGATATTCTTGATAAGCTCATCCATCACTTCTGCAAATAGCAATGGGCTCAATAAGGAGCCTTAACGTATACCAATATCAATAGAAAAACGTTTTATATCTCCTCCAATCGTCTTTACTCTAGTTTATACACCTTCACACATATCCCTAATAGCCTGTATATAGGTCATAGGAACTCCCTTATAAACACCTCCGTATGATTTCTTTAGTTACCTTATCATACTCCTTCTTTAAATCAATAAAAATTATATGTAGGTTACACTGTCTTTTCCTATAATATTTCATTAATCTTCTAAAGAGATGTAGGGCTTTCGTCGTGGACCTTCCCGACATGAAGCCAATTGGTTCTCCAAGATAGGAGCATCCTTTCTCACTCTCTTTTGAATCACCTTCTCTCATAACTTCATGGTGTGACTAAACAGTTTCATGCTTCTATAGCTATTATAACTTTGGATGTCCCCTTTGTTCTTATGTAGAGGAATTAGCATACTAAGTCTCTACTAATCTGACATTTTTACGTACTTAAAGATTACATTAAAAAGTTTGGCTAGCTAACTAAGACCCTTTTTTACCTAGGTTTTCCAAACCTCTATGGTATCTCATCAAGAGCTACTGCCCTTTCACTCTTCATCTCCCTTAAATCTCTTTTAATTTCTTCCCTTATAATCTACTAACAACAATTAAATTTATGATACTTCTTGGAAGTTGTCAGATCACCTAAAGAGATGTTGTTCTTTTCCGTTTTCATTAAAAAGGATTATAAAAGTACATCTGTCATCTTCTCTTGATGTCATTTTCAACCACAAGTATCGACCCTACTTCATCTTTTATACAACAAACTTGATCTAAGTCTCTCACTTTTCATTATCTAACTCTCACCAACTTTAAAATATTCATTTCTCCATCTTTAGTTGCCAATCATTGGTATAACTTCTTGCAAGTTCTGCTTTTAGCTTCTGAAATTATCTTCTTCGCCTCTTTCTTTTATAGTTTGTATCTTTTTGTATTAGCTACTCTTTCTACCTTCGTGGTGTTATTCAATGGAGCTTTATAAGCACCATTCTTAATCTTAACATTTTCTTGTACATCTTTATTCTACCACTAGGACTTCATTTTACTACTGTGAAGTCCTTTAGAAACATCCAAGATCGCTTTAGTTGTGTCCCTTAAAAGAGTTGCTACTCTTTTCCACATTTGGTTAGCATCTCCTTCTAATTTCCATTCCTTTTTATATATTACTATATCCTTAGTTGTTTCACCTTTTCCCCTTTCTTATTTTATCATCCGACTCTAGTATACCTCTTATCACTTCTCTTCATTTTCCAATCCTTAATTATAAGATCCAAAACCAACAATCTATATTGAGTTGACAAGTAGGTGTTAGGTATCACTTTGTAATCCTTACAACTAGGTTGATTGCTCTGCCTTAAAAGGAAATAGCCAATTTGAGTTTTTGTGGTTCTATTCTTAAACATCACCAAGGACTTCTTGTTTTTCTTGAAAAAAGAGTTGATGATACTACCACGAGATCTAACAAAGTAGTCTTACTATCATTTCTTTTATCGTACTTGAAACTCCCATGAGTCCATAAATATCCATCCAAGGTTGCTTATATATATCTAAGCTATTACTGGCATCGCAAAAAGGACAAGAAATGCTAAAGGCAAAAACATTGCATATAATTGACCATTTACCACCCTCTTGATAGCCCATGAGGCTTCTTTTGCTTTTGCATTAATTACAGAATACAAACAAGTTTATGGTAACCTGCTAGCTAATTGGCGTTTCCTAAATTTCATTTGCACGGTTAAAAGGGCTTTAAGGAACTGGGGATAACAATTGTATGAGGGTATTAGGGAGTTTGTGGGCGTCATCTTCACGTTCAATGCTACTCTGAGGCATCTGCACATTTGTAGTACAGCTGCATGGATACAGGGATTATAAAATATGCCTAAGAAAAAAACCAACAACAAAATAAAAGCCAAATCCTAGAGAAAACCAAGGGCTACACGAATGAGTGTTGTGTTAGCCAGGTTGTACATGTGTTGAGTAGTGCTTCCGGGCAAATGGCTGGTGAACCTCTCACCATTCAAATGATATGCAGTTTATTGCGTAATCATATAGTTATTAACTGTATCCACGTTTCCATGTGAAACATACAAATTGTCAACATAGATTTCATTTGTTGTTCAAAGTATCATTAAGAAAACATTCAACAAATCATAATGTACGAAAAAAGATTTTCCAGTGAGACAAAACGTCATGAATTTGTCTCGGCTTCACAACGCTTTTCCACCAGACATTCCACTCAATCTCCACAAAGGTCAAATATTTGATTCCTACCAAATGAACAACTCTATAGTCTATACAGTTGAATTGAGACACAGGAAAAATGTACATGGTCATCGAGGTCCCGAAAGCTCCATCGCTTCAATGATGAATGAAGACTCTCCATAGATGTCGCTGTAACGTCTTGAGAAACTGCAAGCCCTTGCCTCATAAACGTTGGATGCACCTTGTGATTCCTCCGTTCCTAACTGCCCAGCAAGACCTTCCAAAACCTTCATAACTTCTGACATCTTAGGACGTAGGTTAGGATGCGACTGAGTACATTGCAGAGCCAACTCCACTGTTTTTTCCAGCTCTAGCGCTTCAAAACATCCCTTAAGATCTCTATCTACCAGCACTTCCAATCTCTTCTCCTCGTACAAAATCCTAACCTGCAAAACTCAAATGGCAAGTTGGTATCCAGTGCACAATTTATGAAACAAATAACAGGTCCTGATCAGTCATTAGTTATTACAGGGTTGATATAAGGTTAACAAATTTGTAAAACACAGAACCAGTGACCATTGGATCATTACAGATTGAAGAACTTACCCAGTCGAGAATCATTCCCTTCTGGACTTGACCATTACCAGCATCTAGTGCCTTTTGCCCAGTTATAAGTTCCAAAAGCAGTATGCCAAATCCAAAGACATCTGTTTTGTCAGAGGACTGACCAGTTGAAAGATACTCTGGTGCAATGTGACCCACAGTACCCCGAACTGCAGTTGTAACATGTGAATCTCTTTGATCTAATAGCTTGGCAAGACCAAAATCTCCAACCACAGCTTCAAAACATTCATCAAGTAAGATATTTGCTGCTTTGACATCCCTGTGAATTATTTTTGGATTGCACTGTTCATGTAAATACAGAAGTCCACGTGCTGCTCCAAGGGCAATGCGTATCCGTCTGGTCCAATCTAAGGATGGTCTTTCTTGGCAAGTTTCTGGTGAGGAAAATTGACCAATAAGGACTGTTGGTTACACATAAAGAAGGAAACATCTTCAGGCATGTGTCGATTTTCTTTTCACCCCATTGAGATTGAAGGAGAAGAGAACGTTGAAAAATGGATTCTGAGGTCCAAGATTAGTATAAAGACCAAGCCATGAACATAAGTTTGACTATATGTCAAGTGCTTATCACTCAAAACCCTTTATTGTGAGAACATCTGATCAAACCTCAATAAATATCCGAGTAGGACACATACAATGAACTCTATTTAGCAATAATAGTGAGTTGAATATGAGCAAGAGAGATATAGTCAAAAACGAAAAGATGAGACAAACCTCTTAGACGGTCAGCAACACTACCATTTGGCATATACGGATAAACGAGTAATCTCTCCTCAGGTGTCAAGCAGAAACCATATAAACGTAACAGGTTTCGATGCAAAGCCAAGCCAATCATCTCAACTTCTGTTTGAAACTGCACTTCTCCGGTACAATTTGGATCTCTTAGCCTTTTAACCGCAACTAATGTCTTATTTGGAAGACATCCTTTATAAACCACCCCAAATCCTCCTTGACCTAGGATATTTTTTGGAGTAAAGTTGCTTGTAGCAATTTGCAGTTCACGAAATGAGAACCTCTTCACGTGACCAATATCAAATTCATAATCTTGCTGAACTGCAAAGGATATTGCTCATTAATCTTTCATCACATTCATCCCCAAACTCCAAATTTTTTTCGACAGTTTAAGAAAGTTAGGCAGACAATTAGTACATAAGGTTGGGGATTTACCATATCGTGTAAGGTTTAAATGAGATCTATACCAATGCACCCAGACAAGAAGCAGCACTACAGAGATAACAAATGTGAAACTGATACCTAAGGAAACATAAAGCACCCAATGATGGTGACTGCTGTCAATCTGTTGTGATACTGTCTCTGAATTGAATACACACGCATTTCAAGTCAACGTTGTGAACACATAAAGCCAACAGAAGTGTTTGATCAATTTAGTGCATTTACCATTAACTGGTTCTGAAGCATCTGTGCAAACCTGTGAGAGTGAGGAAATACAAAGAAAGCTGTTCCCTGTTATGCTGCCAAAAATAGACATATGCAGATTGAAATCGCTGAAGCAGAATATCAGGGAATTATTTTAAACGTTCAGTACTTTTATCTGGAAAAATGGGTAGTATTTAAGAAGTGAATATTCTTCAAGTTATCTTTGAAGTCATTGCTATCATTATCATCATCATCATCACCCAGGCCTAAATCCCACAATTAAGCGGGGGGTCTGGGGAAGTCATTGCTATCAATTATCAATAAAAAATCAAATAACCATTCCCATTTGTTATTGATGTCACAATCACTAAGAAATTTCCAACATAATTATCCAAGTTTTTGTTCATCAAGACATGTCAGAACGCACAATTTAGAAGTAAAACACAAAGGTTGATATAGACTAAGCTTATTATAAGCTGAATCCAGAGTAACAAATCAGATAAATGTACCTGTAACCTTTAGCAAGTATTCTTGGCGTGGAGCCACTCAGATTGTTAAATGATAAATCCCTGCATAGCAACGGCAAGAAAAGAGTAACAACTCTAGACTATCACCCAAAGAAATGAAGTTGACATGTGAAGAGACACATACAAAAATGAAAGTCCAGTAAGATTGGCAACAAGACCAGGAATCTGTCCAGATAACTTGTTTCGACTGAGCCTCCTGAAAAACCTTAACACGTCACCATAAATTATTGTAGCGAGAAAACATCAGAACTAACAAGAACCTCACTCACAAGTAACTTAGAAGGTTCAGAAACCCCAGAGAGCTTGGAATTTCTCCAACAAACTGGTTACCAGAAAGGTCAAGCGTTTGAAGTTCTAAGAGCTTCCCAACCTCAGTTGGGATTGTGCCTGACAACTCATTGTTCTGCAAGAGCCTAGAAGGACAAGCATAACAATTGATCAGTGGATACAGAAGAAAGTTAAATAATACTCCAAGTTCTTTACTTTTCCTCGAGCAATGAAGTAAAAATAATTTAAGAAAAAACAATAACACACATCATTTTATGAATGTGCTTCAAAAAGTATTGTCATTTGTCAGTACGTATTAGGAAGTTATAGGATGCAAACTTGCAAAAAATTTGAACAAAGAAAGTTATCTGGAGCTCTCACATTGTCCTCAGGTGAGTTAAATTCCCAATACTCGGCGACAGGGTACCTGATAGACTCATACTTTGCATTTCACTGGTAGCAGCAGTAACAGCAGCAACAATTAAATAAGAAATTTCATTTTGCCTATTACCCAAAACTTACCATGTTCAAAGAAAAATAACCGCATTTTCTTTAGAATGAAACAACACTAATACTGTTTTCCACTTTACTTACAGAGAAATGACATAACCTTCGGCGGAGCAGCCCACCATGTTCCAAGTGCAAGGATCGACAGAGTTAATATCCCAGGAATCCATTACATGCAACCCATCTCTCATTTCTCTTTTGACAGCCATCAATGCTGCCACTGATTTCAATATGCATCAAGAAAAATAAAGAGGAAAAACATCAGTGAACACCCAGAAAATATTGAGAGAACCAATCGTTCCAAGTTAATACGAAAGACGGAAATTTGTATCGCTAGTCACCTTCAAAGTTGACACCTTTTGGAGATAGAAGTGTATCAGAGGCTCGAGAGCGATGCCCCCAGATGAACCAAAAGATAAGAAAAACAGCCAACACGCTTTCCATGTAGATCTTACTTTGGTTTTCTGTCTTGATGGCAGTCCAAAGTCTTGACAGTAGAGTTGGAGTCATTAGAACTTCAAGAAGGTCTAAGTAGTAGTATAAGACTTAACTTGGACTTCTCGAGTCCCTAAATCTTTCTTTGGAATCTTTCATTGTCTCGGGAACTGCATTACAATTTTCTTTTTCTGTTGATTAGGAAAATAAATCTGGTCAATCATTATCCCCATAACAGTTAAAGACCGATTGCAGGAAGAACTGGACACCCATGATAAAAACAATGAAAGAAAGCGTTTTTCAGTCGAATAATTTGTCTCAACTCTCTCTTGAACTTGAGAAGAAAAGACAAGACTTCACTTTCTTCTACATTTGTTAATGTTTTCTTGCAAGGGAGGGAAGAGATGCGAAGGAGAGTCCTGGCCTGGAAGAATCTCCAGATTCGGACATGACAGAGATGGTCGCCGTTTCTCAAAATAACAATCTCGGTCTTTTGTCTGAAGAAATTGGCTAGGTGAATCCAAGGAATAGGAGCGAGTAACGCTTTGTGATGTTGAGTCTTTTCATTTCTTAGATGAAGAAAAACAAAAGGACTCTCAAACATGCCGCCGTTGCTTTGACAGTTGAAACCCCGACAACTTTTGTTCCTTCCACTATTTCACCAATTTCGAACAAAAGACCCATCCAATAATTTTGTCAAGTAGTGGACGCTCCACATATTAGACCTTGCATATCCAGTGCGAGTACCAAGTTACGATCACACGAGTAGACTGGGCAAAAGAAATTGCAAGGCCGAATGATTTTAAAATGTGGATTTTTCCAGCAACAAAACTATGGAAATGGGTATTTATCGGACAATATTCATTTAAACTTGACTCCCATCAATACATATCTAATCACACCCATTTCCTGCCTGCACAAACCACCAAGCACCTTGGTAGCTTGATTGTTTCATGTTCCATCACCTGCAGTTAGCATATGAATATAAGGTAGTAGAGCTGCTAGAGCATGCAGAGCTTTACGCTTCTGGATCACCAAATGTTAGATCCAGCATACTCCTTAATCCATGAGACATAAGCCATTTAGTGCAGACCTAGAAGTAGTGAAATGAGTTATGGAGCAAAAATGTCTGAACCCCGATGAGAAGCAGGAAGGTGCATAGGTGTTGCTATACTACAAGAGAACATCATCCAATTACTTCCGGGGGTGATGAATTCTTAAAGGTCTTCCACAAAGAAGTCATGAGAAACTAATATGAAACAACAGCAAGCCAAAAGCCAACATCAAACAACATGCCCCCTAGTTTTCTTTGGTCCATTTTATAAGGAGCCTTCTACCAAGCTGCAGATGACTTCTCAAGCCTTTACTTCCACTTGCTGCTATCAGATCAAGTCCGCCTCAGGCTGTCTTTACTATGAAACATGTACATAAACAAAAAAGGCCTTTTCAGAAAGAAAAGAAGGCATTGAGGAGAAAAACATGGAGAAGAAAATTTTCCAAGATATTGTACAGCTTCTCCATCGGTCTCATACCGTATGTTCAGCTGAGTAAGAAATGCTGCTGGACAGACCTCAATCAATGAAGGATCAACTACATAAATAGGACATCCTCTATCCTTCCCTTCTTCCGTTCTTTTGTATCACCAAACAACTGACAGATATAATCACATATTACTGATCAAACCTGCATCACTTGTCTGACAGATATAATCACATATTACTGATCAAACCTGCATCACTTGTCTCACAGGAAACTGTAAACTTGAACCAAGCAAAAGCATGCATTAAACATCATATAAATAACCGTATATAGATGTTAAAACAACAGCAGCGGAAGCTTAAACTAAGAGCCAATATACTTCCAGCCATTGCCTCTACCGTAGATTTGAGAAGTGCTGATGTCGGTCTGAATTTCTATCCTCTTCTTTAAGCAAAACAGATGGTGTGTGTGCTTGATGCTTGGCGAGGACAGGACCAAAACCGACGTTAGTTTTAAACCCACTGCATACCTGTCTCTGGCCATCACTGAGACAAGCAGTCGGGATGATGGGCGACAACATAATGTACTAATGTAGAAAGGTAAGGGTTCATTATTAAATGGACCATATACAGCTAAGGTAGGGAAGGTAGGGAATGGTTTTGACCAAAAATCTTTACATTCTCCCGCTTGGTCCATTTAACCCAAAACCACTACGTATAACAAGAAATCAAATATATGAATCATGGCGATAGGTCCTCTTACAGTGAGTAGTATCTTTCATGTATTACATATACAAAATTTCTCATTACTCGCCCTTCAACTTAATGAATAACCCATATGTTTATTCTAGGTCCAAATTAAATGACATTTCTCACAAAACTAAACAAAATATGTGTACACATAATTTATGAGAAAATATCAAACTGAATAAGAGTTTCATTGAATCAACAAATATACAACAAAATCACATTGTGGAACCAAGTCTCATATGCACTACGTGATCCTTAAACTGCTTAAGTGGCATGCCTTTAGTTAAAGGATCCGCAATCATCAAATCAATGCTAATGTGCTCTATGACAACTTTTCCTTCCTTAACACGTTCTCTTATGGCTAAATATTTAATGTCAATATGCTTACTTCGACTTCCACTCTTGTTATTTTTAGCCATAAAGACTGCAGCGGAGTTGTCGCAATATAACTTTAACGGCTTAGAAATTGAATCAACAACTCGAAGCCAGATATGAAACTCTTCAACCATACACCATGTGAGGTGGCCTCAAAACATGATACAAACTCAGCCTCCATAGTGGAAGTAGCAATCAGGGTCTGCTTGGCACTCCTCTAAGATACAGCTCCACCAGCTAGCATGAAAATATAACCTGATGCTGATTTCCTTGAATCAATGCAGCTAGCAAAGTCTGAATCGGAGTATCCAACTACTTCCAAGTGCTCAGTTCGTCTGTACAAAAGCATATAATCCTTAGTGCCCTAAAGATATCTCAAGACTTTCTTTGTAGCTTTCCAGTGATCGATACCTAGATTACTCTGATATTTGCCTAATATTCCAATAGAATATGCAATGTCAGGTCGTGTGCAGACCTGAGCATACATAAGGCTTCCTATAGCTGAAGCATATGAAATTTTCTTCATGTGTTCGCGCTCAAAGTCATTTTTCGGACATTGATTCAAATTGAATTTATCACCTTTGACAATGGGTGCTACATTTGGTGCATAATCTTTCATCCGATATCTCTCTAAAACTTTGTTGATATAGGTCTCTTGAGACAAAACCAAAATGCCTCGAGATCTTTCTCTATGGATCTTAATGCCAATAACATAAGATGCCTCACCCATATCTTTCATATCAAAATTCTTTGAGAGAAATTGTTTCACCTCATATAGCAAACCCTT
>JAOQMR010000002.1:19005266-19021306 GCA_027563865.1 Erythroxylum pelleterianum
TTTTGGTGAACCACGTAAATCTGTGTTCGTTTACTTTTCTGCACTATTCTTTGATTATTGTGATTGATCGTCCATAAATGAGAGATGACAAGATTTGACCAAAAATCCTGGAGAATCTACGGATTTAAGTATTGGCCTTGACTTCGGTTAATTTTAAGGAAGAATTTTGGCAAGGATGGTGAGGGCTGCTTTGGCTCTGGCCCTCAGTTTGGGGGCAGTTCTGCTATGGCTCTACTTCAAGAGGCTTTATATCTGGATCCCACTTGCCCATTTACTCACCAAGGTCTCCCTCCCTAGTCCCTACACCTTTTTCTTTTCTTCTGGTTTCGTTTTCCGCCGTTGGTTCGTAGGAGTTGGGACCAAGTAGTCCTGCACACACAACAGTTGTACTTGAAAGTCTTTACAACTGCCACTCCTACGCGTAACGTTTGTTTGTGTTTTAAATAATGAACTGTTACAGAAACTGAGAAGAGTAGGAACAGGGTAGTTAAAACCTTTGTTGGGGTGGGTCCCTGATCTGTAGTAACTACATAGTATTAAATGGGACGGGACAAAACCGACCATCTCCTCTTGGGTGGGCTTTGGTTCTGAGAGATGTGAAATCTGCTTGTCCTTGTTTCTCTTGATCTAAGGTTGGCTCGCATCTAACACACCATACAAAAAGTGTAAGCAAATTTGGTTGGATTATACCCTTTACCGATTCTGTTGAATCCAAGCCCACTTGGGTACCCATAAATAACAAGAGTTGTTAAAAGTTGGTTGAAAGGGCCCGCCAAAATCAGACGAATCAAAATTCTTGTATGAAAACTTGTCTCTTCCACTACTCCTTTCTTTTACTTCCATGCTATTTACATGTGCACGAAGAAATCAATGTCAACGTAAAGTCCTTGAAAAAATGCATGCTTCTTTTGTTGCTCTGCGTTTGGTAGCAAGTTGCTGTTGCAGAAATGAGACTTAGTTTTGAAGGTTAGTTTCTGAAGTGGTGAGTTTTCAAATAATGTCTTGCATTCCACTCAAACTTCGACGTTTACATATATCACCCCCCTCAAACCTACTTCTTGGCTTCACTTTGAATTCAGGACCAAATGTTAGTAATTTTTAGTTCTTGTTTTCTGGTGTGCCACCAAACATGATTTTTAGCCGTTTTCTCTATTGGTGTGAAGGGATAAAGTATAAAATGGATCAGAAAAATAAGGTGAACTAGAGGCTTCAATGTTGTTGTGAGGTGTTGTTAGTTTTAGCAGCTGAAGCTTTACCAAAAGAAACAATGATATAATGGCAAAACAAGGATCACCAAAAAATACACGTTGTGGTTTATCATATGGGATGAAAGATTATCAGATACTAAGTTCAGAAAGTGTAGCAGGTAGTGATCCTAATTTTGTAAGGAGACCTTCAGGAGGGGATAATCATTACAAGACCAAAGTATTATTGCTTCATAGCGAGAAATATGAGTATGCCAAACTTGGTCCTTGTAGAGGAGTTAATGTTGGGAAAAGGCATGTTTGGTTTCGCAATCATGTCAGTTCAATTCTGTATATTTTTGCACTTGTCGGATCTCTTTTCGTGCTTGATTCTTGCATGATGTCCATCTTTGATTCAATATACATTCGGAATAGTTCAGCCTCAAGCATATCAACTGATTCCAAGGTATCATTTCGATAAGGCTTTATTAGTGAAGCCCCAGAATCAAAATCTTGCATTCTACTGCTGTTTTAGATGATAATTATGATTTTAATTGGAGTAGTTTCACTTAGTTCCAGTTATACTGTTATGAGCATGATTCTATTTGGTGCAAATTCTCTTAGTTGCAGTTATCTGATCTGCAAATGCATGTGACCTGCATTGTGCAGTATGTTTCATGCTCTGATTGAAACATCTGGTAATCATAGAAAGACTTTTACATGAATAAAGTGTGTCAATATCATTATATAAATGTACACAACCTGTGAAGTTTCTTATAGACAAACTTCAAGCATATCATTCAAAATGCAATAGTTTAAGTATTTTGTGTGTGGCTATGCCTTTGTCCCCTGCTCCTTCCATTTCGTCAGAATTTTACAAGTGAATAAAGATGCACTACAGATTTCCTATCTATTAGGAAACAATACGGCAGATTGCAATTAACTGATACAAATTTTTATAACACTGATCCAAAGGAGGCTAGCACCGCCTACATTGATGAAGTAAAACCACCAATTCAGATGTATGGTCGACTCTTGAATTTGGCTTCTACTGCTCTTGCAGAGGTTTGCTTCAGAGTTTATTTTTTGGTCAAATAGTTGGATGATTATAATAGATACAACTTTTAGAGCCAAGACTTTTACTTTGCCTTAGAAAGAGCGGAAGCAAGAGAAATCGGGTTTCTGGGAAGAGCCATACCAGGAGGCATCTGTATGGAAACCTTGTGCAGACAAAAAATATTCAGAAAAAATAGGTGACTTCTTGTGATCAATTGACTTTCAAGAATTCTTCTGCAGTTCATTTACATATAAGCTAATGCTATGTATGATAACTTATAGCTGAAGTGTTACGTCTGAAATACCGATCGGAGCGGCATGTTTAGTCCTAAAACTTTTTTGATGAATCAGGGAATTCTGGAAAAAGGAATGGCTATATTTTAATCAGCGCAAACGGAGGTCTCAATCAACAAAGAGTTGCTGTAAGTGCCACACACGTATCCCAAGTCCTTTTTCCTAATAACAGAGTGAAAGATGAATGATATCTGTCATAGAAAATCTATACAAATTTCCACATTTATCCAACTGTGCTTTTCGTGGTAATGGAATGAAAGATAAAAGATGTGTTCTGTTAGGATTTTCTTCTAATTTCCATTTTCCACCCTTGTATCGTTTTTCATCTTCTTATCGTGATTTTAAACTGTCACCATGAGCAAGCTCTCCATTTGATTGAAGCTAGCTCGTGTATCATATGACTGAGAGCAATGGATAGAAAGCAAGGCACTGGCCGGTTACAGGAAAAACCAAGACTTGTGGATCAAAACGTATCAATTTCTATTGCTACTCCAATTACATTTTACTAAGACCATGTAACATAAATAATCTCTTCACAAGCAATGAAAATGTTGTATGTTTCTTCATAGAGAATCCTATCATGTCACCGCGTGCATAAATCTTTATGGAGAACTGGTTTGAGATGCATAATCTTTGACTTGACTTCTAAAGGAAAGTAGTGTTTTTCTATTGTCTTTGTCACATTTTTTAGCCACTTTTATTGCGAATTTGGTTGAAACAATTCCTTTTATTGTATTATTCATATGCATTTTATGGTCACCTTGTGGCGATGAAAAGGAATCTCCTAAGGCCTAAGCAATAAACATAGCTTTAGCAGGTGTCTAAACAGCATTAGAGGCTGAAGGGCGTATGGATTAGAGTTGTATGCACATCTTTTTGTTGTGTTTAACAATGCTTATTGTTGCATTCAGAAGCTTAAGTAATGCAATCATTCTGTCTGCAGATTTGCAACTCCGTTGCTTTGGCATCCCTACTTAATGCAACTCTAGTTCTTCCACGATTTCTATATAGCAATGTATGGAAGGATCCTAGGTCTGGTATTTTATGTATAGACATCAAGAGCTTCCTTGAACTGTGCATAAAGGTTCTTAATCATCTTGTAAGCACTGATCACTTCTCATTACCTGTTCTCTTTCATGGACATGCAGCCAGTTTGGTGATATCTATGAAGAAGAGTACTTTATGAATATAATGAAGGAGGACATAGAAATCGTGAAGGATCTTCCTTCTCACTTGAAATCCATAGATATTGAAGCACTGGGTAGCCTAGTATGTATCTTTGATCTTTCTAAGAATTCCTTTGCAACTCCCTACTTGTTTACACAATTATCTTTAACAGCTCTGTGTGCTTTAACAGATTACTGATGCTGATATTCCTAAGGAGGCAAAACCCATTGACTACCTTGAGAAAGTGCTTCCTTTGTTATTACAGAGCGGGGTTGTGCATTTCCTTGGATTTGGAAATCGACTTGGCTTTGATCCTCTGCCTTCAAAACTTCAGGTAAATGGTATGCCTTGGACCTTAAAATTGCATAAGAACTATTACAGCTAACAGAAGCTCATAATTGACATATCTATTTGAAAAATTTGTGAAATTCGCTGAATCAATCCCATCACACTAGAGAAATCATATGGCAATCAAATGTTCTGGTGGCTGAGAGCCTTGCAAAGAGAGAGAGAGAGAGAGAGAGAGAGAGAGAGAGAGTTTTGATGATTAAAGGAAAAGAAGAAAAGATAGAGATGCTACCACTCACCCTCCATTAGAGCATGCACTTCATTTGTAGTATTGACTTATTTTCGGAATTTAATTTCCAGTATTGACTTTGTGACGCAAAGAATATATTTGTGCAGAGGTTAAGGTGTAAATGTAACTTCCATGCGTTGAAGTTTGTTCCAAAGATTCAACAAGTCGCCTCTTTGTTAATCAGAAGGATAAGGAAATATGAACTTGCACAGAGCATGTTGGATAAACAACTACTTGGCAACTTTATGCCCAGTAGTCCCTCCAGAAAGCATGATACAACGAGAAGTTCATCCAGATATCTCGCTTTGCATTTGAGGTTTGAAGTGGATATGATTGCTTACTCTTTATGCGACTTTGGAGGTGGAGAAAATGAAAAAAGGGAACTTCAAGCTTACAGAGAAAGTCATTTCCCTCTTCTTATAGAACGTTTAAGAAACTCAAAGTAAGGATTACTTGGCTTTTAAAAATTTTGTGCTTCTCTGACAATATTTTGAATTGGACATCTTTCGTGTCACGGATCTATTCAGGCTTGTCTCTTCATCAGAGCTAAGGAAGCAAGGGAGATGTCCTTTAACACCGGAAGAAGCAGCACTTGTTCTTGCTGGTCTTGGATTCAAACGTGGGACTTACATTTATCTTGCCGGCTCTCACATATACGGGGGAAAGTCTAGGATGAAGCCTTTTACCAGACTGTATCCCAACTTAGTCACAAAAGAAACTCTCTTAACACCCAGCGAACTTGCACCATTCAAGAACTTTTCTTCACAGGTAAGCTAAAAGTTTCTCCGCAAAACTTTGTTTGATACTTTCTGTGTCACAACACTCGGGACAAATGCTTTGGATGCAGCTGGCAGCACTGGACTTTATCGCTTGTGCAACCGCTGATGTCTTTGCGATGACTGATTCTGGAAGCCAACTATCTTCCCTGGTTTCTGGGTTTCGGACATACTATGGTGATGGCCGTGCTCCTACCTTGCGGCCTAACAAGAAAAGGCTAGCAGGAATTTTGTCAGAGAACAAAACAGTAGAGTGGAACAGTTTTGAAGATAGGATAAGGAAAATGATTCAGGAAGGCCAAAGGGTGCGTGTACGGGGTTTTGGTCGAAGCATATATCGACAACCAAGATGTCCAGAATGCATGTGCAAGAACACCTTGTGGTGACCACCAGCATGCATTTCTAACAAAAGCTATTCAATTGGCCTCTTGTAATATGATGACATTGCCCATCGAACCAAAACTACCTGATCTTTATAGAGATTAACCAAGGGTTTTTTAGTTTGGTTTTAATGTTGTACATAGAACAGGTCCTCTTAGTTTATTACTTTTCTGTCAATTAACACATTGTTTCAATTCAAGATGTTTTCACTTCTACATAGTTATCTTTTTCTTAACCTGCCAAACTGGGCTGTGTGCCTGTGGAAAGAAGACAAAAAGAAGTTTTATATCCTTCAGAAGCAAAACAGATGAATCTTTTGTTTTGCTATCTATATATTAATTGGGACCAGCACAAAACTTCACATATGGAAATGATGCTTTTCCAATAACGTCCTTCTCTCTTGGTAAGTGTCTGGTCAAGATGGAGGGAAGAACCGATTAAGGTTGAAAGGAAGGGTGTAAAATTCCTCATTCCTGCTGTCTCCTTTAAAAGTCCTGAATTTAACCCACCAATGCATTCCTCTGTCCCTGGCACTGTCCTTATAGTCCAATGTGTTGTCTAATAAAACAGAGACAATCAATGCAACAGTTGGCGATGAAAAGAAGATAGTGTTGAGGAAATCATTGAACTGCACCATCAAACACAGAAAAGAAAATTGATTAAATTAGAAGCATCCTTCATTTTCAACTTGTTCATTCCATCCAACATCATTGAAATGGTCACCAATTTTAGGTTCCATTAAGTAAATCTTCAACACACATTATGCAGAAGAAGAGGGAAGAGAACTCACCCATCCAGCTCTAGTATGAGCAGGACCATGAAAGGCCTTGGCAGTGTATTCTCTAAAATACTCAGGAATCGACAGACCAAGAAATAATGAAACACCAGTGATGAAAAGGTTTCTCATTGAGTTCATATTAGTGAACTGTAAGAATGACAATCCCACTGAAGCTGACCATAGGAAAAAAAAAAAATCAGATCCCACATAAATTCCTAGAGAATTTATAAGAAAGGGAACTGAAATTGCAATTTCTTACCAACGAATCCAAACATGACACAATACACAGCAGCAAATATGGGGAAGGGTATCGATGCAAACAGAGCTCCAAACTTTCCTGTAAAGTATTAAAGAAAATGAGCTCAAATGGTAGATTCAACAAATCTGAGCCATTAATAAGTCCATCACTCACCTAACATTGAAAAGAATATCATAAAACCAGTTGAGATTTGAATAACCCTGCGACTACCAACGCGAGTGCTTCCAAGCAGGCCCACGTTTTCCCTGTTGTTCTTGGAATGTTAGTCCAATTACATATGCAAACTTCTAACATCCAATTCCATAACAGCTCCATCTAGAATAATTAGTCACTTACACAGAAACTGTTGAACCAGTCAATGTTCCAAAGAGTCCATCTAGTAGGATCCCAATGCCCTGCCAGCCTATACCACGGCTAAGAACATGGGCCGGAGGTGGCGTGGCACTCGCTAGACGTGATGCAGCCTTGTATGCACCAGTTGACTGTTGAAGAAGACGTTAGTTTACTTTTGCTAACAAAGATATCTAATTGACTACCTATACTGCAAGAGTACCTCAATTAATGAGACGATAACAGCAGCCATCATCCCAAAGCAGTGACCAGCATCAAAGGTAGGAGCACCCCACTGAAGAGGATACGGAATCTTGATCCTGAATCAGATTCTTTGTCAAATAAAACTAGTAAAAGCAAACTTAAGTCCAGGATTATGGCAGCTTGAATGGTCTAGTTGTGATCGTGTGAGTTAGTCCATATAATACGAAAATAGCTAGTTGCTCACCATGGGGCTGAAGATATGAGATATGCCCTGTCAGTTCGACAATTAACTTGAGTAGAACTTGGACGATGTTTGTACGCGCCGCTAGCTGTTAAGAGGTGTGCATATGCCCATATTACTGTGACCGATATGAGGAGAGCAAATCGTTCCAATACTGGCAGTTTTCTGAAGTGGAAGTTCTTCAAGTACTGGGTACAATAGAACAACTTTAAGTAAATAGGGAGAATCAATTTGACCCCTAGTTTATTTTCATTTTTTCCTTTCAGGTTCATACTCTCCACAGTTATCAGAACTACAACGATTGTTAGTAGCATAATCCTGGTTATGGTACTGCTAATGCTTTAGAACATAAAACCATTTTCTCTTATCATTTGCATATACTACCTAAAATAATGATGAGAAAATAGTTGATTCTGGAGACCAAAAAGTTAAAAGGAGTAGTTGTAACACCTGGGAAAAGGTTATGAATAAGATAAGCATGGGAATGCCAATTTCTACACAACGACCAACCTGATACAGATGCACCAGAAATTGTGAGTAAGAATCAAGAAGACAAAAACAGTATTGCGTTCTAAGAACAAAAGGAATGTGAAGAGTCATCGAAATTGGTCACTATACCACGAGGAAACCTCTATCAAACAGACCAAAGCCCACTAATGCAATCACTGGGACCATTCCAAGCGGACTGAAGAACCTGAAGGGACATGAATGAGTTTTATCAGTGACATAGGTGTTGCTAAACTTGTTTCAGAATTAAGAATATGAAACAAACATACACCCTAGAGAAGGAAGTACCTGGAACAAATAGCCCACAATTGACTGTACCCCAAAATAATCTGTATGCTTGATGATACTATCAAAGCACCTTGGACTGCTCTCATGGTGCTAAGAAATCTCTGGATATGGACATAAACCCATTATTTAAAACAAAAAGGAAAGATTATCAAACAGTAAATTCGTGGATACTGTAATGGGATTGTGCATTCAAATATCAAATCACAAGCAACTCATTACAACACCTGACTACAATATGTGCAGGAAAGCAAGGAGCTCTTGGGAATCAGTAAATGATTTATGAGCATGTCTCAAGTGTATAAAACAAATATATGTAAACGGCTCACGCATACATTGAGTCAAGTAACCCAATCCTCACATTAACACATTCCACTCCAGTGAATAAAACAAATATAGAACAGAAATAATGAAAATGAGACTAACCAAATGCTGGTCCTGGATACTCATCAACGAAGGATCATGAATTATGGATATAATGGGAACCATAAACGCGTAAGACCCTCCAATCACTGTCGGTAAACGCGTCCCAAACAGCGTCTGTAGTAGGGTGTTGATCCCTTCTACAAATAGTAGAGTCTGTACCACCCTTACCTTATCACCCTGAACCATCAAAATAAGTATTGGCAATAACTTTCAGGCTTTAAAGTTTTCTTTACAAGGTTTAAAGAAGCAACTGTTACTTTTGCTTGTTGATGAATCCATGAAATGTGAATAATAATAATAATACAAAGTTCTTACAGTCACTCAACCAACAGCATATCGGCATAAAAAGACAGAAAATACTAAATGGAAAACATAAATAAAAGAAACTGACTCACATGATCACCACCCATCAAGGGAACCAGGAAGGAAGGAATCATAACAGCAGTTCCTAGCGCCAAAATGTAATGTTGGAAACCAAGAGCAACAGCCTCTCCTGTTTTAAAGCACACGCAAATTGAACCAAGAGTCACAAACATCTACACACCAGACTGAACCAAAAACTCAGATTAAATAAAAAAAAAAGACAACATGATCCCAAAAGGAAAAGAAATGGGCATACCCCAAGATGGGTTAGAGTCAATACAGTACTCCAAGCCTTGAAGTTGGTCCATTGGAGGATGAATTATCTCTTCTGGTTTTGGAGCTGCCATGGCCTTCGCCCTACTGAAAGCTAGTATTTTGCCTCCAAGTGAATCAAAAAACTGAACTTGCTAGAGATACGAGGAGAGAGACGGTAGAATTCTATCAAGATGTAAGCAATGCAACTTGATTGACTCACCGCAACAAACTTTGAAGTAGAAAAGGCAGAGGGAGAGATTAGAGAGAGGAAAATGGCACTAGGTAAAGCTGGAAGCTTTCTTTGGCCTTTTTGTAGTGAGGCTTTAAAAGTTGACATGTTTTTGGTTTAAGCATTGGAGAGAGTTTTCCGTTAACTTTTTGCATATTTCCCAAATTGCCCCCTAAGGAACTGCCAAACTAGTATGTGACCGTTGCCTTACTGCACTCGCTCTGTCTGCTTCCAATAAAATTTTAACAACTCTCAATCTCAATAGGACCTTTTGGACTTATTTGTTTATTTTTTTTATATGGCCTTATAATTAAATGCCATTTATCTTTGTGGTTACTTTTCTAGTTTTGGCTTCTTTTTTCTCTTCTGGTCAAAATGTCTAAATACGACATTAATGTTTTTTTTTTTTTGATCAAAGGAAACGGGGTATACACCCGACATTAATGTTGGATGTGGATTTACCATAAAACGACAATTTAAACACATCTTCTGCCACCTGAAGTAGAGTACGTATAGCATATACGAATAATAATTTTCAAGGAATATCTCTACCAACGAAATTTATCACTGACTTGTTTTCCTAAGTCAATCGTCCTTTTTAGAGAGAGAATTATGATAATCTACATATAAAAGAAGACTTGGGGAAGGAAACAATAGCATGTTGATACAGAAAGACTGGCATGGAAGTATTTGCAAGCTGCTCTTTAATTTTATCTTATTTAAAGAATAATAAAAGTAGATAGTACTCGAGAAAAATTGAAAATGGTGAAGAATAATAAATAATAATAGAAAGGGTCTGAAAGTAGTACTGTACCAATCTCTATTTCATTTTCATATGCAAAGACGGAGAAAAACGACAGAAGCATTTAGGCATCTTAGTCTGTCCAAGCCCTCTTGCATTGCTATGAAAGTTTCTTAAATGGTCATGTACGTCTTTCTGAAACTCTCAACATCATGCGCAAGTCATGATCTTCGCAAGATTGACTGTTATGATTGATGCAGGAGATCCTCCATTCGTATTCCATGTGCCTCAAAATTTCCACTTTCTAAAGAAATTACAATTCCATGCCAACTTAAGCAAGTCCGAGCTGATCACCAAATTCAAGCCTGGAATTTAGCCATGTTCATATAAAAAGTTCGCTTTTGACTCGAAAGGGCATTGGTGATTAGTTACCGGCCCCAAAAAGGATCACTTTTGCACGACCAGACTTTCTATTTCTCTCTTCTTGGTTTTTTTTTTTCCTGATACAACAAAGATTGAAAAGCTGGACACCAGATACTCGAAAACAACGTTTTCAACCCAAAACAGCCACAGCTGTGATACAGTCACATTAAGTGCAAGTCATAATAAACCAACCAACCACGTTGGATAGAGAGGAAAAGGTTCAACCGGAAGACAGAAAGCTAGCTTAGGTCAAAAAGGCACCGAGAATTGTCAATAAGTGGCCCCGCTCTTTGGAGACTGCCTGACCATGTCTTGATTCGAGTCCATCCAGCTTGTAAGATATGAAACTGTTAATAATCATAATTGGTATTTACACGAGTCACTTGTTTCAGCAAGCCAAACAGAGTTGCTTTGTCCATCCAAAAAGGTGCTTTGTCCATCCTGCAAAGGTTGAACTCAGCTCCACGCTCGATTCTGTTCAACTTTGGAACGAATACTACAAAAGATGTATGGTACACTTGAACCTAATTTTTGATTCAAGGAAAACAGAAAACCCAAGGTATTCATGCCAGGAACAATTTAGTTCTCTCTTTTGAAGTTCCCTCGTAAATGCCCTAAGGTAACTCTGCAAGGCTCAAGATCTTCTCTCCAATTTCCTTTCACTAGATCTATTTTCTTCTGCCTCTCGCCGCTTCTGTTGCCTGTCATCAGGTGAGGAAATTGAATCACTAACCATCCACACGTTAGGCAGTTGAGAACTATACTATGTTAGTACATAATCTTCCTGCCTTCAGACAATGATGGCATGCACTGTCCCAACAAAAATGACGGAATAAAATGAGAGAGAGCTCTAACGAGAGTCTGAATAAAAGTCATTATACCGATAGAATTTTATACGATAAAGCAAATTAGCCTCGGATGATAGTAAGAATCTGCTGATAGTTTTCAGGAAATCAGTATTCTGGGTTGAGTAACTAAATACACGAGTGTGTGGAGCAAAGACTAGAAAAATCCGGATATAAAAAGCCAGGGCCCACCAGACACCTTTCACCGAATTAGACAGCACTAAACAAATCAGAAATCTGTTTCTTTACATCAGGATTTCTGCCAAAGGATTCAGATCATTGAAGAAATTTGCCAGAACAAAATGTGAAGGTCAACTAGAATATATTTTTCATTGGTGAAGGGTCAATTTTTAGTCCAAATTTCAAATCATTAATGCTGCACAAGGTCACCCAATGCTCAGGAGTATCCCTCTAAATAGCCTTTAACAAATACAGTTCATGATGAGATATTCTCCCGTAGAAGAAAGCCATTAGTTATTGGTTCTAGCCCTATGCTTAAACACAAAGCACAAATAAACATGCACAAAAAAATGTGGATAGTATCAACAGAGCTTACACAAAAGCAGAATATCCAGTACCAACGTTGGAAGCAGATAAAAGAGTTGCATGAGCTGCCACTGATGCCAAATCCTGCCCGCTAGTTTGCAGAGGATTCCTGACATCACCATCAACCTAAGGCATACACAATAATCAGACGGGCATTTAATCTTTACCGCTATCAAATCAGATAATGTACACAGAGACAACAACCTTATCCCATTTTGACTTTTTGTTTTGTCTCCCATCCCGACCAAAAGCATCAGCTATAGCCTGTGCAGCAATGGACCCAGTGGAAACCACAGCTGAAGCACCCGCATAATGATTAAACTTCAGAACAAAATAAAAAAACAGTATAGGAAGCACTAAAAAGACACATTACTCTGCAAAGATAATGGTCATTAACTACATTTACAATGTTGATTTCAGCACCTGGAATAGGCATGCCTAGCTTTGCTGGGGGCACAACAGCTCCAGGTTGGGATCCAACTGAAACAAACTCAACCTTAGGACTCCTCTTCAGTTCCTGCTCCTTCCTTTCCCTATCCCGTCTCATATCAGCCTCTGCTATAAATCATGCAAAAAATCATTGCTAGAAATCATTTTTAAAAAAACGTGAGCGAGAGTCACCAGAAAGTGAATAAATTGACACAAAGAAATCACAATGCATTAAAGAAAAGGCAGATCCAAGAAACAATAAGGTTGAAAAATTATTGTAAATTACTTCATTTACAGCTTTCAAATTGCATAAGCAGCTATTTTGAGAAGGCAAATACATTATAACATTAATAAACAAATAAGACCCCACAAAAATTAATATCATAGGAATAGGAACACTGTAATTAACCAACTTCATCATAATAGTACATTATAACATGAATAAACAAAAATTAATATCATATGAACAGGGAACACTGTAAATAGCCTATTCCGTCATAATAGTACATTAAACATGAATAAACAAATACCCCACAAAAATTAATATCATATGAACAGGGAACATTGTAAATAACCTATTTCATCATAGTAGTCGCTTTTGTCGTATCCATGAGGGTCAAATACATCCTCACAGAAGCAAGACCCTATCTGATCAATGTCTTGATACCTCACTGCATGCAGCAAAAAGTCAGGATTCCGATAGTCCTTCCTGTTGCGGACCTCTGCATTAAAGCTTCTCCCAACTTGCTTCAATGCAAGAAATTTATCAATTCTCTTCTGTGGAAAACATGATAAAGGACAGAAAGCACATGTTAAAGGTTGTGAATTATGCCACTTCATGGTGGAAAATTGAACTTTCACGTTGCACAAGAGGTGCATAAATAACACTTTATGTAGCAATTGAACACATGAAAAATTGGCTGTTGTTGTAATCCAAACAAAGAGTAATATTAACCCTCCAAATTCCAGGTTACTGTAGAAAAATAGACATGCAAAAGAAATTCAGCAATGTAAAAAGGATAACTCCAAGGAATTTCTGATTTCAATATACGCACACAACATAGCAAACTGCGCTGCAAAAATTTTCCAACTTACGTAGACAGTTTATGGATGTGTCCAGTTAGACATTTCACCATCTCAATTCAAATCAGTAGGACGCTAAGGACTAGAAAGTGAATCACTTAAAAGAAAGACCAGACAACAAGTTATCCTTTGGGTCACAGTAAAGCAATTATTTCATATAGGATTTGAAGTATACTATAAAAAAAGCTAGTTTAAGATGTCAAATCATTGAAGGCAGATATCATAATAGCAGAAAAATCACAAGAACTCGATTGTCAGAACAATTACTTGCAGCTCCTCTGGACATTTTTCTTTTGGTGGTGGTGGAAGAAATTTATCAAATGGATCAACATTTTCTATAGGAACTTCCATTGTAACTTCAGTTTCTACAGCTTCTGATTCAATCAAGTTCACTTCATCAGGATGTGGCGAAACTATATGTTCAGATAATGGAGGAGTAGCTCGGTTATTAAGGGTCAAAACCTGTACATTTCCTGAAGATGTCCTTTCTTTAAAAGCACCTGACACACAAGAATTAAGAGTTACAAGATGAAAAGTAGCAGTACCATAAACAACTTGAGAATACATGAAGAAAAGAATAAGCAGAATTTGGATATATGGAAGTTCAATCAGAAATATAAATATTCAGTTTTTTTCTGTTAGTTACCATTTATTCTTTTCACTTTACATTTAGAATTGAATATTAGCAGGAATAATTAACTCCCACAAACTAGAATAGGATCAAGAAGAAGTTTTGTGTAGCATAAGAAAACAAAGAGAAAGAAACAGACTCAAAAAGGAGAATAAGATTTTTTAAAAGAAATAGTATTTGATGTTCAAAATACAGCAAAGGGTAAAAATATTTAAATGCCCGAGCATAATCAAATTTAGATAATAAGCAAATGTCCACCTTTTCCATTCAGCAATAATATCCTTCTTGGTGAAATTCCATAGATGAAAGGAAAATCTCATGCAAGACAGAAATGAACATGGTTAACTGAACAACCAACTACTTAATTTAGAATACTAAAGATGACACTCAACTCTACTGCCTAGAGTAAACTGAGCATTTAAAATTGTCATCATGATAGTTGAATTACCATGCCAGACATTAGCCACAAGCCAAGACCAGCATTCACTACTAGATAAAACGTAAAATAACTGAATACCGTTTCTATTCAAAAGGAGACAGATCAGAATAACTTAAACCCAGATGACAATTCAAGTATAAATAAAATAATGAATGATCACTAGAACTTTCCATCAGAACAATACATAATCTAGCACAAGGCAAGTTTACACCATCTGATGCTAAGATCAAACATTTCTTGGTTTGTTCAAGCAGCTGAGAAAGAAAGAAAGAATTTCAATGCACTTCAGGGATGATACTCTAAGGAAGACCTAACATCACTAACAAAAAGGAAAGAAAGATCATCTGCAGCTTTACCACAATTTTTGACCCTGATCAGCTTAATTTATCCTCGTCCATATGTTAACTTTTCTTTCACTTTACCACTATGTAAGAGGACTACTAGTCTACATTCCACCGCACTCATTGCAATTGTAATCCGCTATGTAATAGCTAAAAAGTAACAGCTAAGTAAGGCAAACACAAGTACACATACCATTAGAATCTGGAAGGTCCTCACCCAATTCGCCTTCCTGAAAAAACAAACACCATTAAAAAAAATCAGCGAACAAACAATCAGCAGATTAAATCACAAAGAAAGGGGAAAACCAAGAAAGGACAGGAAGTGCTTTGATTGACCTCAGGCTCAGGAGACAAGGCAAGCTCATCATGGGCATAGTCCACTATCGTAAGCCTTCCTCTCCCTCTCCTCTTCGCCTCCAAATCACCAACACCACCATTCCGTTGTTGCCGCTCCTCCGTAGGCGGTGTCGGTGTATTTTGCTGAGTTGAGTTACGGTTTGTAACCGCCGCGTGCGTAGGTTGTTCACCAGCTAACTCATCTGTAACCATGGAATCACTAATTAAACCTATATCTCCGCTTTTTGCTTTACAATGCTCGTTTTCATTATTATCCAATGCAACTCTTTTCTCTTGTACTTCTCCTTCTTCTCGCTCTGCCTGTTGTTGTTCTTCTTCTTCATCTTCAAGATCCTCCACCTCCTCTTCGTCTTCCCCATACATGGAAAGTAACGCAATTCCCTCGGACTTGCTCTTCCTTGCCGATGCCATGAACGGATGTCTGGGATTAGGGATGAATATGGGGAAGGACGAAGACGAAGATTGAATATTGATAATGAAGATGGATTGGGCTTAAGTCTCTTATTGAATGATAGTCAGTTAGCCCAAAATAGGCATGGCTGCTTACGAAAAGGTTCGAGATCTATTGAGTGGCCAAATGTAGTGTTGTTTAGATAGCTTATAGCAGTAGAGTTTTTATTAGTAGAATTTTTATTAGGGTCCGTTTGGTTGAGCTTTTGTCAGTAGAGCTTTTATCAGTAGAGCTTTTATCAGTAGAGTTTTTTTTAGAAGAGCTTTTTTTAAAAGCCAATTGATTGCTTGGTTGTCAATTAAAAAAATAGCTTTTTTAAAAGAGCTTTATACAGTAGACTGTTTGGCAACATAAAAATAAAAATCACTTTTATTAATTTTAACTATATTAATGTTTGGATATATTTTTAAAATTTTGAAATGAATTATTATGTATGTATGT
>JAOQMR010000002.1:19022028-19034574 GCA_027563865.1 Erythroxylum pelleterianum
ATAATTTTTGAAAACATAAAGAAACTAAATTAAAAACAAAAAACCAAAAACTCAAATAAACATTTTTAAACAAAAAAACTAAAAATAAAAATAAAACAAAACATGCTCTAAATTTTTCTTTTGATTAAAAATATACTAAAGGTTATTAATTAATTATTTAAATCCAGCATAGTTTGCAATAGTTTAACTTAAAAAGGTACTGCTAATATTGTATAATATAACATAAACATATCTTGTTATTAAAAATATTTAAAAATTTTAGATTTTTTTTTACAAAGCACAACACAGTAACACGCCAAAGGAGAAGGTAGTTGGAAAAGATGATTGTATATGTAACTAATCATTTGTTTATTCAAGAAAAGGACAAAGAAAAAGAGATTCCAAGGTTATCGTCTAACTTTGGTTTTTTTCTTCCCAATATTTTATGTTTTTTCTCTCTAATCACATGCCTAAAGAAACACCGAAGAGACATAACTTCCAGCACTAAAAAGGCAGAAACATACCTAAGAGGCCAAGACTTTGACGGTTCCATCCAGAAAAGAACGAAAAGCTACAGACTACAGACACAACTTGCAAATTCTCAAGAGAAGCAACAGACTTATTAAGAGAGATAGAGAGAGAGACGTGAAAGAGAGATGAAAAAAAGCCTACCTACCGTTGAAGAGTGAAGGGAACAGTGCAGACTGCAGAGGCGGTGAACAGTGGCAGAGGCGGCGTTTTGTCTGCTTATCTCCCGAAGTTTTAACTTTTAAATCTTTTGGTTTTTACTTTTTACTTTTAAATGAAAAATATGTTTTAAATGAACCGGCCGGTTCATTCTTTAACCGGTTCAACGGTTTTTACCGGTCTAATCGTAAAATAAACGGGTCAATCACTCACAAAAAATAAGGGCTAAACTGGACCGTTTCATACTCCGGTTCACCGGTCCGACCGGCCAGTTCGGTCGGATTTTCAAATGTCCATTATTGGACATTTTTGTCATCTTCTTAACCCTGCAATTACCCATCCGCAATTACAATAAGCCTTCTACTTAAAAGGCAAACCACATATAAAAAAGTACGGCAGTAACAAAACTACTCCAATTTAATCATCAAACTCAAACAAAATCAAAGAAATAGAAACTCTATCCTGACTATGCATAAACAAAAAGACAAAACAAAAAACTTGAACCTTTTAACTCTTCTCATAGCCCCAGAACTAATCTCAATATTCGAGTTTTTCCTCATCCGCTTCTTCAAAAACTCATCGCCCCACTTCAACCTATCAACAATCACATCTCCGCACCACAAAATATCAACTGCCCTGAACCAGCAGCAACCATCCTCGCAACAAAACTACTATATTCCTCAACATTAGGAGCCAACACAGTCCAATAAGCAGCAGAGCTCTCCTCCATCAACTATCTTTTCTTCTCCATCTCCTCCGGTGACATCTCTCTAGCCACCTTATTCCCTTCTATCAACTCCCATCCTTCTTTCACTTCTTGCACCGTAAACGCACTATATCTCTCCAACACCTTATCGAATTCTAACAACAAACCTTCTTGCCCTTTGGACGCAAACGTCAAGCCATAGTTCAACAACTCAAATTCATCACTCTTTATCTCACCCTTCTCGTCATCATCGTCGTTGTCACTACCTGTCTGCTTTCTGGGCATACGAAGAGTGAAGAGGCAGTGGGACTGATCAAGCTTAACAGAGGCTTCATCTTTAGCCAAAGGCCTTTGAATATGATCACCAACACGAGCGAGAATAGCAACAATAATGTCACCTTGTTGCAGACTAACAACGGTCAGCTCCCCACAAGCGAGCTCTACGCTACAGTCTCTCTCTATCAAGTGAACTATAGCTCCAGGGATTGTGACGAGAACTTGCTCGTGGGGTTGAGAGTTAGAGTTTGGAAGATGCGAAACAACATCATCGTCGTCATCGTCGACCAAGTCTTTGGTGTCTAAAGAAGGATACAACGAAACCGAAGACTGAGAAGAAGTACAGATGGGTTCTGGGTTGGAGTTGATGACTTCCGGGTAGATAGAAGATTTAGAAGACGACATAGTTTTCCAGACAAGAGAGTTGGCTTTACGTAAGTGACACATAATTGGCTTCCTGAAAAAGCTAAAATTTGGGGCTTTTCTGAAAAGCTCCAAATTTTAGCTTTTGAAAAAGTTGTATTTGAGCTTTTAAAAAATCTATTTCTACTTCAAAAGTGCTTTTGAAATTTACAGCTAAACACTCACTTTTTTCTTAAAATAGCTTTTGCGGTAAAAAAAGTGATTTTGGAGTCTCCAAAAGCTAAACCAAACAGGTGCGTAATTTGTTTTATATCAAAGTTTGATATGTTGTTCATTCTCTACCAATTTTACTTTTTTTTTGTTAAATTATGATATTGTTAATTGCTGAGACATTTGTAAAATACAAATATATAAAATAACATGTTCAATTTACTTATTAAATTATGTGAATTTTGAATTATTACCTTCATTTTATTATTTATTTAAAATTAATGATTATGAATTCTATTAATATAAAAAAATTATAGATAACTATTAATATCTCCTCATTCTCATTTTATCTAAGTAAATCTATATAATTATAGAAAGTCATTTTTTTAAGAGCAAAATACTCAAATTCTCATTCATGATGATAAAACTCATTCAAAAAATGAGGAGTACAAACCTAAATCCCGTAGATGCGCAAATTGAGTAGATGTTCGAGCTAAAGAATGAGCACATCTATTGGCTTACCTACGAATCCACCTATAAGAAATATTCGGTAGCGATAATAACAAAGTCTTACAATCACAAATAACAGTACCCAACTCGGAAAGATCAAAGTCCGGTGAGCTAAGTGCGCAAAATAAAATTTGAGAATCCATAAAAATAGTGCCACCGCCTTCAATGTAGTGTTTTCTTAGAATTTGCAATGATTGTTGAAGTGCTAGTGCATTCGCAATCAAGGAATCCGCACCACCAACATAATAACCAGAAAAAGCTATAATAAACTCTCCCTCAGCGCTCTCTAACACTATTCCAAAGCCAAGTTTACCTTCATGATGGAATACCGCTCCGTCAATGAAAAGTTGCCAACCGTTATTGCTACTATTTGTTGGAGAAGAAGATGAAAAACGCTGCAATAATCTACTTGTTGATGAAGAAGAAGTCGACACAAGTATCCTATAATGATTCCAAAGCTCCAAGAAATTTAGAACTTCCAAATGCGTTATGTAGCATGTTTTATTTTTGTGATACCAAAGCATCTTATTTCTTGCCATCTAAATGTGTCTTGTATAAATCACAAATTTTTGGATCTGAATTTTGTCACCACCCTGGAGTACCTGCAAGAAGAAATTAATAAAAGAAGGGTTAGTGTCTTCCTTCACAAACTCGCCTTGCCTCTAGACTCCACGAGCTTTACAATATGACACAAGAACATGATTCACATCCTCCCCCTCACCACACCATGGACACCATAAATCAACCTCAACTCCTCTCCTCTTTAACCTCTCATTGGTTGGTAAAATATTCCGCAAAGCACGCCACGTAAACTCCTTTTCTTTTGGTGAGACGTCTAACATCCAAAATTTTCCCCACAAATCTCTCTCAACTACCTCCCCACTCCCCCTAAGCAAACGCCATGCTACATGATACCCCGATTTAACACTATATTTCCCTTTCTTATCCCAATGCCACAATAGATGATCTTGACAAGCATGTAAACTAAAAGGAATACTAAGGATAGCCCTAAACTCCCTCAAACTAAACAAGCTCATGATTTTCTCCACACCCAGCTCCTCTCACCCTCCACCAACAACTCACTCACCCTCATATTAGGCACAATAAAGGCCTTACTATCTTCCACCACAAAATTATGATTCTTTCACCAAAAATAAAATCCAATTCATATTTTTCTTAATAGTGCCTTTGTCATCTCTTTTATTTCTATCTTAAAAGTCTATAACTCAAAATTGAACTCCTTGATACATATGTTAAAACTTTTAAAATATAAAAAGTCTATTTTAAACCTTAACATTTATGCTAAAATAAAAGTTAGTCTATAATATTTTGAAACGTACAAAAGAAAATTAATGTTTCAAAGCCATCTAAGTTAAATTCTCAATTGATGGATTATTAGGGTTCTATCAATTAAATCCTATATCATTATTGATATAATTTTTTATATTTTTACTTTGTGTGGAATATGCTAATACCACTAGTAGGAACACCACAATATAAAGAAAAAAATTATCTTCTTCTTATTGCCTCTCTTTGTTAAACTTATTACTCTTTGAAAAAGCTTTCATTGGCTTCCAATTTCAAATTGACTTTATGTCTTTTCTCAAAGCTATTTCATCACTATTTCTTTGGGTCAAGTTGGAATGAACTAATTAGGTCTTTTTGATCAATAAAAATTGATTACTCTAAAAAAATGGACATTTCAAATTTAAAATCTTTTTCTTTTGTTGAATGGTCTAATTTTCCTCTGAATTATATAAATAAAACACTTCATAAAAGAATATAGATCAATGCAATATATAAAGTGAAAATTATATCAATGATTAAAAACTGAGCTAGTTTAGTTGATTCAATTATAAAAACTTTAAATCGACCAATTTTTTATTCAACTTTTAATTTTTTGATTCGATTAACTTTAATATCTCTTGTTATTAAAAATCGATCAATTTATTAATTAATCGATCGATTTTTATAAACTAATTAGTTTTTATAAACCAAAATAAATCAATTAATTTTTATTTAACAGTCTCCTTTTTTAATTAAACTACAATTTTTTGGGGTAAGGATAGTCACCTTCAATCATATTTTAAAATTTTCAATTTTATTCAATATTTAATTAGTTTTACAATGGTCTAATAATGGTTGAACCTTTTAAACCTTAAATAATTTGTCTTACTAGTACAACTTTCAGTCTGATTTTTTAAAACAGTGATTTATATATAACAAGATGTTAACTTAAAATAATATAACAAAGAGCCAAGGATAATGATCTATAAAGCAATTAAGATACAATTAATCTAGGAGATTTCCACTTTCCAAGTTTTTCATCTTTGATCGAAAAAGCTCTTCCATTTTTTACAACACAATCAAGCATAGGGTCAGAATCTTCCCATTTGGTGCATAATGAATTTTTAAATAATTTTGTCACTTTCCTTTACTTTCTCTATCTTCTTTCTTTCTTTAAGTGTGTGCGTGTCTATATCTCTCTTATCTAGAAAGAAGATATGTCATAGATCTTCTCCAGCAAAATGAGCACAAGGAGCTACATGCAGAGAGTAGTGGTTAAAAGTTTGGTTGAACCATAACTCGTTAGTGTTCAAGTAATTATTGTTTCTTGACTAGCATTGAAGCATTATGCAATGTGTCACAAAGCTATTAGACATTATCAAGAGCAAAGGCAACGAAACCGTCAAGAGTATCAAACTAATGACTAACCTTATATTTGCATGGAGAATAGTTTATCCATTTATTGATGTTTACTTATTCTTTGAGGTTATTGTCTGAGTCAATCTAAACACTCTTAGGATAATTTTTCCTTAAGTAGTGAGTATAAGCTCGAGAGTCAATTAATTATTATTAATTGATTTCTTAAGGACAAGGATATGCCAGAAGAACATGAAATAGGAATGCAGAAGAACGAGATATATGAAAATTTATGGATTTTATCACGACTAATTAGGGACTTTGGAGGAATTAGGGGCTAATTTTAGGGGTGGAACCTAGTCCATATGACATTTATAGGTCCTACACAAAGGAAAAAAAATAAAAGATAAGGCATGCTAATACAAATGTGACTGATAGATACATAATTAACTATATTTATACCTCATATTTGATGTATTTTTACTTGATATTTTATACTTTTAATGTATATTTGATGCTTAATTTGCTCTAAGTGTGTTTATAGAGTATAAATGTCTTCATAGACTTAAAGGAGAAGAATTCAAATGAAAACTAGTATAAAACGAAGATTCGAAGCACATAAGGGATGCACAGACATGCAAAAACCCGTGCACTTTTCTCAGGCCATGTAGATTCATGAATTTTGAAGATTTTAAATTATCTGCAGTTTGATGCATGGTCGTGCATCAGCCGTGCATCTCCCTAGAATCCTAAAATTTACTATAAATGGATGTTTCGGAGGCAATTGGAAAGGGGTAGACATTAGGAGGCAATTCCAGACATGAAGCTCGTCCTCATGGGGCGATTTTGATTCAAAGAAGTGGAAAATATGAAGAAATCATTGAAAGACCCATCGGAATATAAGATCAAACCTCTAACCAAGACTAAACATAACTCATGCAGTTAGTGTTGATAGTCAACTCCTCATAAATCTTGGGAGAGAGAATTAGAATGATATGAAATTGATTCTTAGGTATCTTTGAGGTACATCCTAGTTATGACTTATTTTAGTAATGTTAAACCTTTTTTGATTATATACACATATGCAAATATGGTTAGAGAGATAGTAGGAAGTTTACTTTGGGGTACTTAGTCACCTTTTCAGGAGGTATAATGTCATGACAATCAAAATTACAAAAGTGTATTACACTTTGCATACAAAAAAGATGGGTTTATTGCAAGTATTGAGACTTGGAAGGAGGTGTTTTAGGTAAAAAGATTTTTAAAGGAGCTTGGGTTTGACCAAGAGAAGTATGTCTTATTTTGTGAAAGTCAAAGTATGATTCACTTAAGTAAGAGTTACGAACGCACATTGATGTGAAGTATCATTAGATCTGTAATGTATTTGATCTAAAGCAATTAGAGTTGATGAAGATCCATATTGATAAGAATGATTCATATATGATGACTAAGTTTCTTTTGGAAGAGAAGCGCATTGTTTGTTGCAGCGTTCCTAGTATGATGGACTCCTCTATATAGTCATGCGGGGGAGATTGAGTGGGTGAGTATCTCTCCTATATGAAGGGAAACTTAATCATTTTGTGGTTCACCTGAATGATTAGTTCATGACCTAAGTAGATGGAATATTATAGTAGATAATAAGCCCACTAAATTAAAACTCATCTTTTATGTAAATAACATATTCGTTAAATATGATCATATTAAAGGATATTTTGGAAATTCAATAAAAGTATAGGGCTGACTTTTCATAATAGAAAAGTGCAGGCACAAGTGGAGAGAAAATATATACATAGCAATTTTTAGGGAAAAAGAGAAAATAAAAGAAAATATGGATAGTTTTGGGTCGTCAAATATTGTCCAATTGAACTAAAATTTTGTAGGTGTATGGAAGGCTCATTTATCTAACTTTTGATGGTTGGATCATGTTTAGGAGTTCTCTAAGGTTGTTTATTTATTTATTTGTTGTTAGGCTTGAATTTTAATGAATTTTCTTCTTTTCTTCTGATTTTGGTTTCCACTATATAATTGATGGCCACAATTATATGTATAGTTAAGAAACTGTTATTCTTATTGTGTGTTGATGTATTTGCCCTTGGTAATTCTTAGTGTAATTTTCTTAGTGATTAGTGGAGCTTTTGAGAGGACATTAGTCCAAAGTTGCGAATATCGTATTGGCACTGGTATCGGATTAGGTTCTGATACGATATTGTACTGGTACCGGTCAATAACGAGTACCGTTTCGAGTAATTTTTTAAATTTATGAAATAGTCCCTGAATTTTTTAAAAAATTGTAAAATAGTCCATTGTCATATTGTACAATTGTACAGTATACTTTATAAGTTCACATTAATCCTGTCTCTAAAAATTATAATAATAAATAATAACCACAATTAATATGAAATAACAATAATTTTAAGATATTTCACATATAAATAAAAACCACAATTAATATGAAAAAAGACAATTATCATCATACGAATATAAAATTAAGAAAAATATAAAGTATTTAAAATATTACAATTTCATCATATAAAAAATAGTAATTTCATCAAAACATATAATAAAAGAACAATAAATATCCTTTACTATTAAAATATTACAATTTACGATAAGAGTTTATGATGAGAAAACAACCAAATAGAAGTGAAACCTGAAATAAAAACATTCACAATTACTTTACATATATATAATTTATCATATACATCAAATATAAGTAAAATTAAAAGAAGACGAAAAGCAAAAACCTGAGACTTCATTCAATCATCTATGAAAGGATACTTGTTATAACTGCACTGACCCCAGTTATCATTTGGTCATTGAGAGGAGCCTCATCATTCAAATTCAATACACCAAATGTCATGTCAATGCTTTCCCATCCAAGATTATCTTCAAAATCATTCATATTTACCAAACTTAGTTATTTAGAAACCTAATCCGCTAAAAGATTGATATTATCAATGCAAATTGGATCTACTGAACTACTTGTTCTGTTTAAAGTCCTAGTAAACAATAAAATTTAATTATTAAAAAATTATAAGGAATTATATCGAAATTAATAATGATAATAACACACCTCTCCTAAAGATTTAAATTGTAACGAATGAATACCAAGTCATTCAATCTCTTGTGTTCCATTTCCGTTCATAGCATGTTACACTCACACATTGACTTAAATTTCAAATTGCAAACCTTTGCAATTCTAGAACAACACTTTCGAATTGATCACATTAAGAAATTGTAAGTCATAAGACAACAAAAATAAGTGATTATTAATTTTCAACAAATAAGAAAAAGGAAACAGTTAATATTTGGAGAAAGTTTTGCTCTTTGTTGAATAGCAATTTACAACTTAAAATTCCCATAAGACTGCTTATAAAGCTCCATTTGTGAGCTCAGGATATCTTGCATCATCTCATAGGCAACAATTGTTGTGATAATGAATAACATTCTCCTATTAACTTCAGCTTTCTTTGTAAAACCTAGTTTGAAATAGATATTAAGATTCAAAATCGCCTCAGTTGTAAATAACGGAGAAGAAAGTTGTCTTTCTCATCTCTCATTGATGATTGCAAGATATGGTGTATATAAAAAAAGCCTATTTTTCATATTGACCTTGATTGCTTCCTTCGCCCTCTCTATGGCATAAAAAAACTATTGTTGTCTTTTCTTCACTATCAGCAAAACAAAGCACCCTACAAACTTGGGTAATAAATTGGCATTAAGACCATAATTCATTATCTTCCAATATAATTCTGGAAACCTCCAATCTAATATTAGACCTAGCATACTGAGATGCAACCATTTATCACTCGTAAACTTCTGTCTTAACTCTTTCTTCATCATGACAAAACAATGAATTGCTAAAAAATTAGTTGCAAATTTTGTCACAGTAGGATGACACAAATTCCTACCATTGGTAAATTCTTTTCTCATTAAATTCAACGCCCATATAAGATTATAGATGAACTTGGTCACATTTTTAGCTTTCTGCATAGTCTTATAAATAATAGGAAAATACCTAGGATCCCATATATAGTCTTATCAATAATAAGAAAATACCTAGGATCCCATATATTCTTCAGCTTTAGGTTAATGCAATGTGCAAGACAAGGAGTCAAAAAAATACTTACTTTGCAACCTT
The DNA here is from genome assembly GCA_027563865.1 of Erythroxylum pelleterianum. Classification (NCBI taxonomy): domain Eukaryota; kingdom Viridiplantae; phylum Streptophyta; class Magnoliopsida; order Malpighiales; family Erythroxylaceae; genus Erythroxylum; species Erythroxylum pelleterianum. The sequence continues at coordinate 19,031,544 of JAOQMR010000002.1, forward strand.
CTTCCAGCTACTTTATAAGCAGAATCATTATCAGTAATGAACTGAATAATGTTTTTTAGCCCTACTTCATTCACAAATCTATCAAATATCTCAAATAAAGTATCGGTATTCCTAACAAGGTCAGATGCATAAATAGAATTCAAAAACAATGAGCCATTTGTGGAATAAACTAAAAAATTAATAATAGGCTCATGTCTCGTATTTGTCTAACCATCACACATGATTGAACACCCATAAGTAGCCCAATCTACTCTTCTTTCTTCCAAATAACTTTTAATTTCAGAAACTGAGTAACTCAAACATTTACCTCTTAAGTCATCAATCAAAGGAGCTTTGTATCCCATACCTTAAAAGGCTATAACGTCCACCATAGGTTGATAATAGTAAGATTGATAAGCATTGAATGATGCACTTGTATCATACCATCATCTAGCTACTATCATATCTACATTGTTAACCACATCTCTTGATTGTATGCCACTATAAATTGAAGGTTGGGCTCCATGAGTTTTTTTGTGGTGCAAAACAATTTGTCATCTGCCTTCTTCTTTTCCTAACATCATGTCTAAGTGTAACATTCACTTCTTGCTGGGCCTAGGATGGAACACTACCACTATAACCTCCACCTTCAACATTTCTACAATCATCATGAAAACCAGCAAATGAACATCCACTACCAATTTGATAATTCAGTCTCTCCCTTCTATCTTTCTCATGTTGAAATGTTTTAAGCAAAGTAGGTTGCATAATATTTTAGTGGGTTATTTAGTACGTGCTTAGTTGTTAAATTGAATGATTAGTGTATGTTAAGGTTAGGATTATGTTATTTAGTTAGATATTTGTCTTTTGAGTGTTTTATGGGTTAGAGTATGCTATCGAGCTTAAATTTTTTGTATTTGAGGTGCTTTGATGTGTTTGTTAGTGTTCCAGATCAGATATCAAAGAATAGAGAGAATTCAGAGGAAACTCAAAGCAAGGCCTAGAGCCGTGATCATGACAGAAGCCTAGTGGCCTGCCACGATCGTGACATAGAGAAAAAATTAAGTGTCACGATTGTGGAACTATGGACCACAATCATGGCCAGCACGACAACAAACGTGGAACAACTTTTAAAACGTGATTTTTCGAGGGATATCTCGAACTTTTGGGCCAAGATAAACACTAATGTTTGCCCTAAATGGAAAAGATATAAAAAGAAAAGAATGAAGAACTAAAAGGGAGCTCTATTTTCTACCACTTTGAGAAAGATCCAAGGAGATAGGAAGAAGAAGAGAGAAGGAGGAGAAAGGAAGAAGGAGAAGAAGGGCTACAGTGCTGCTACCTTTCTGATCTGTTTCAACCCTTCCAAGTGACATTTCATTTCATCTTTATTGTTCTTTCTTTTGAATGTATAAGATGATGATGTTCTAAACTTCTTTAGGGATTTGTTCTTGAATCAATATTAATATGACTTCTTTTGATGTTAATACATTGGGAGTGGTGATTATTTTTTGTATTTGCATACTTTGGTAACAAATCGAGATAGTGAACCGATAGCAAAATGATTAGATTGGGTAATGAGAGTTAAACAATCTAATAGATCACTCGAATAATCAAATTGAAAATTTATACAAAGAGGGATCTCGTGTGAGGACCCAATAGCCTATTAAAGGGCTTAAGATCTGATTAGATTTGCGAGTTTTTTGTTAATTGAGAGATTGCAAATTTCATAATTCAATTAGGAGTTATGATTTAGGGTTTAATGATTATAACTCTAGAAAGAGTAATCCATCCTTTGAAAGTCTAAGATCGACACCATATTAACTTAAAATTAATCTTGTTAGCATTTGATGATGGGATAAATCCCCCTTCTCATAATCAATTAATATTTCTTGTGTGGTTTCCATTGTTAATTTGGTGGTACTCAGTTTGGTTCCTTGTGTGTTAATTTTACATTTTAATTCCAATTAATCCATATTCATAAATTTACTTTTCTGTTTAGTTATTACCTTCTTTTTAATAATTCTTTTAGGCTTTAGATAACTTAAAATTAGATTAGTTCACCAACTCCTCATGGGATCGACACCTTTAATACTATAAGTTTACGACTTGTATACTTACGGATACTAGGGGTTTTATTAGAAGTAAAACTTGCCTCAACGTTGTTATTAATCAATGGACCTACAGAAAGCTAGCTGTCATACCAAAAATTGATGGACTTCCCATTTCCAACTAGAGCAATGAAATCTATCTTGTATTTGTCTCTTAACTTCATAATAGCCTTTAAAGAGCAGAGGAGAAGTGTGCACAGTCAATTGCCCAGATGCTCATATTCTTGATGAAATAGTTGTGAATCCATTTGTTTCATAGGGATTGTTTGTCATCCATTAGTCTCCAAAATCTTTTGGTGAGCAAGATAGTGTTCATCATCTTGATGGAATAAATCCCCAACCCATCTTGATGCCTTGGAGTACAAACTTCACTCCAATATTGAGAACTTTGTCAATGGTTTTGATGCTTAAACCTGGAAAAGCTAAGTGAGCAACCAATGGGTGTTAGTAGAATTAAGGATATAATTAATAAGTTAAACTCTTCTTGCTCTTCAAAGATGTTTGGAGCTCCAAGTTGAAGTTCTGGAATGTATTTTATCTAGAAGTTTAATGTAGTCTCTGCTTTCACTTTACGAGAAGATATAGGAATGCCTAAATATTTCATTGGGAGCTTTTGTAGTTAAAAACCAATTATGGATTAAATTAAATAATGAAGACTAGAGGCACTCCTGGATAGGAAAATATTACTTTTATAGAAATTCACTTGCAAGTTTAAGACTCGTAGGAAGATCGTTAGAGGTTTCATCAAGGTGCAGATGTAGGTAGCATCTGCTTTAGAAAGTAAGATCAAGTTATTTATTATTTAGTTTGAATTTTCTACACTTCGAATGATATCTGAAGCCTTTTATCCCTGCAACAACACTCTCAATGATCTTTTGGATTGTTTGTATGACTAAGCAAAGAGGTATGAAGATAAAAGATCTCCTTCTCCAATCCCCTTG
>JAOQMR010000002.1:19034674-19050364 GCA_027563865.1 Erythroxylum pelleterianum
CTACTTTGGAAGAACTTGGTATGTTGACCAATCACTAAAATACTATGTGAAGAGGTCATCATACATTGCTTAATCCACTGTATGAAAATTTCTAATCCCCTTGCTACTTTGGAAGAACTTGGTATGTTGACCAATCACTAAAATACTATGTGAAGAGGTCATCATACATTGCTTAATCCATTGTATGAAAATTTCTAGAAATGTTCATAGCTTGCAAGATATTGATGATGAAACTCCAATTAACATTATTATATGCTTTTCTGAGATCAATTTTGATGCAACAACAAGGTTTGCTTTTCTTCTTAGAGTAATTGGTAATAAGTTCTTGAAGAATCAAAATGTTTTCACCAATTAGTCTGCCAGGTATATATGCACCTTGAGTAGGGCAAATGTGCTTATGAAGTATTCCTTTGAGTCTTTGAGCTATGAGCTTCGAGATGGTTTTGTAAAAGGAATTGCAACACACAATTGGTCTTAAATTAGAGAAGCTATTCAGCTCATCCTTCTTTGGAACAAGAGTTACGAAATTCTTATTGATCTTTTTAAGAAGAGTATCTTTGTTAAAGAACTCCAACACAACCTCTAAAATCATATTACTAGTAAAAGATCAAGTTCCCTTAATGCAATTGTGTTTTTGATTTCCAGTAGATGCAGCTTACCCAAAGATGCAACTTAATTAATTTTTGTTTAAAGTTTGTTTTTAAAAATTTCCCTTGTAATAAGAAATTTTATAATTGCTTAAATACCATTGCTATTCTTTTTTCTTTTTTCTTAATCCAATTTTTAAAATTAAAAAAAATGATCTTAATTGACCAAAATTAAATTATAGAAAAAATTTTAAATTAAAATAAATTAGTCAATAATTAAACTCTATTATAAATAGATATTCATAATTGAAAATTTAATTAAAATTAGTTAAGACTTTAAAAAAAGTAATTAGTTAATTTAGATTAAATCTAAAACAATGCAGTATGAAAAAAATACAAATATATATACATATCTAAATTAATCAAATGTAAATAGACATGAGAATATTTAGATTAAAACTTATTGGACAGAATTTCAATAAAAATAATGTACAAAAAGATGAAACAAAAGTATGGTCTTATCTCTTTTTTTATAATATTAAACATTTGACTAAAAATTTAATTATTTTAGATTTTTTTGGTTGTGATGAGCCGTTTTCTTTTCGTATAGATGGACTCCATCACTCTTTTTTTTGGGTAAATCAGAAAAATCAATAAATAAGCAAAGATATTTACAAGAAGGTTCACAAACAATGCCACAAAAGGCTCCACTAGCGAAGCCTCAGGGCAAACCAAAATAAACTAAGGGACACCGCAGCATAGAAAGAAGTAACCCGAAACCCAAACTACAGCAATAACAAGAAACCCAAGAAACATAGCCAAAGAAAATTCAAGAGTACAAGGTTCAAGGAAAACCTAGCTAAAACAAACCAAGCAGAAGCTAGCAACCTAGGAGACACAGACATAAAGAAACTACAAAACTATGGCCCCATAATGACCAAGAAGAATACTGCCGCTGATGAAGAACAGCGCTGCCCTCCAAGGAAAGCACAGACAGCCCGAAGAATCTTCGAAAGTAGTGACTTGAGAAAGACTTAGCAATAACCTGTAAAAGAAAGAGATTAATGAAAATTACCTCCTCTCGGTGTTTAGGCAGAGATGTTCCCTAACGTGGGAGAGAACTCCTGATAACACACGCTCCTCAGCCAAGGCTTCATTCTTGAAGGTTCAGGCATTACGTTCAGTCCAGAGGTGGTAAACTGTAGTGGAAAGCAGAAGAGGGAAAAGAGTGGTGACAGAAGCGCTGGAACTGGAAACTGTTAAGAACCAGGAAAGAATGGTTGAGAGGGTAGGGAGATTGAAGGTGGGCAAGTTAAAATGGGAAAGGCTGTGGTCCAAGATAACTTTGGAAAAAGGGCACTCAAAAAATAAGTGGTATAAGGATTCATTTGCAGAAAGGCACAGAGAACAATGGTTAGGGTGTAGAGGAAAGTAAGCTTATCCCGGGTAGGGAGCTTATGCAGGAAAGCAAGATAAAGGAGCAGCGAGGAGTACTGGATTTGGATCATACCAATTTGTACCAAGGAACGACAGGTAAAGGAGGACGCAAGAATTGGTAGGCTGACACATTGGTATAACACTTGATAGGGCTAGCTAACCATTCCAGACAGTCGGGTAAGGAACTGGTTGGGGAATAAGAGGGAGGACGAAGAAAGTCCAGGGATACCACACTCCAGCTCAAGGAACCATTACAGATAACTGCTGAAACTCGTGCTGAGAGAGGGAGCTCTGACCCATTAATCTCCCTAGGAGTAGACAAGAAGTGCAGAATACCACTCGGGTGCCAAGGATCCTGCCAGAAAAGGGTAGACATACCATCTCCAATCCAAAATCTAAATTGAGAACACAACTTGTCCTGGACTGTTAAAATCTTTCTCCAATTCCAAGAACTATTATAAGAAGGTTGTGCACTCCTTTTATAGGTGCCACATTTGAAAGACATTCACTCTTTAGTGATTTGTGTCATTTGTTAAAAAAAAAGATTTTATTTAATTTTTTAGAAAAAGTTATTCAAGCTTTGCTAGATGGATATATATACCCCTCTACTATTTTTCTAAATTTGATAAAGTACAAATTTGAGTAAAAGATATATATCTTTTTCATTACTTTTGTTTTGAAAAAGTTTCATAATTTATTAAATAGATACACACATTTTCTATTAATTTTAGCTAAATTGACAAAAATTAATGAAAAAACTGGTGAAAGTGTATTTGTTTCCATTTAATAAAATAATAAGACCTTTTGTTAAATTTTTTAAAAATGATTTATTTATATCTATAGATAACTTTCACAATTCAATTTTTCTTTTCTAAATCTACCTCCTCTTAAATCACATATGTAATATTTACTAATAAATTAATTATATTTCATTAAAGCGAATATCTATTTATTAATATATTTTAAAGTTAGTAAAACTAATGTTATCATTTTAGAAATTAAATATTTAATATCTTCAATTTTTTGCATATAATTAATAGTTTTTAAAATTATAAATTTTATATACCAACCAAAAAAAAAACGAACATAAAATTAAGTGGAATGAAGCAACCTTTATGGTGCTTGATACTCTGTTGTATAAGGAAGAAAGCAAAACTCTTGGGTCTACATAGATAATTCATTTGATTCTTCAGCTTTTACACGATGGAAATGTGTTAGCTTTACGACATTGGATGTTTTGCATGATTGAGAAGTTCTGTGAGGAGGACCACGCCAGGTTGAAGAACTCTAGAGACATTATCATTTATCACAATCTGGCAATTGACGTGCTTCTTCCTTCACTGGCTAAAGGCAATCTCTCTGCAATCTTTTTATCCTGCCTTTTCCTTTTTGCTAACAACTTGTTTAGAGGATTTTGCTTAAGTATCCATCAAATGTATATTTGTGTTAAATGTATATTTGTGTTAAATGACTGTTTGATCACAATAATTTATATTGTGTGAGGCCAACTTAATTAATTTTATATATTCACTAACACACTCCCTCAAGTGAAAACTCTTTGAGCTTGAAACTTGCACATGTCTACACTACTTTGTGTTGAATAATAGATGATTGACAGAATTTGAACTCATAACTATTTGATCACAAAAACTCTGATACTATGTTAAGTGACCGTTTCACCACAATAACTTAAATTGTTATATGAGGCCAACTTAATTAATTTTATATATTCACTAAAAACTTTTATACTTGATGGAAAAGGCAGGTGCATGGTGCTTACTGCTTTTTAAGATAAAAACTGAAAACAGAAGAATGAGCAACATCATCTTTTTCCCAACCCTTAAATTAGCCCCATAGCTTTTTCTTTTGGGGCTTTGGCATTTCTTGCCCTTTAATTTCTTTTTCGTCTTTTATCATCAAAAGTAGGTCAAATAAATCAGACAGACAACGAGACATGGTCTTCTTTCGTGAAAAATTAATTTCAAATTCCAAGCCAACACGCGTCCAATTCGCTCCCGACACTTGTAAGATCAATTTCACCTTGTCTCGGCGGCGCGTCGCTCAACTTCAGCCAACTGGGTCCGAACTAGCTGTGCACGTCAATTCAACTCTCGGTGTATGTCCTTGAGCAGGCCCAGAACCTGCTGCATAGTGGGCCTCTTCCAAGGAATCTCCGCCGTGCAAAGGAACCCAATTCGAAGGCATTCAACCATCTCACTCTCCGACTCGCCGCCGAGCCTCAGCCTCGAGTCAAGCGCGTCCACACCACGCCCTTCTCTGACCGACTTCCTCACCCACGCCACCGTCTCTTCACTCCCTTGTTTACCGGTCAATATCTCTATCAACACCACACCAAAACAATACACATCCGATTCAACGCTACCATCTATTGTCTCTCCTGTCAGCGGTTTATTCCCACGGATATTTCGGAGCGCAAAATCGGAGACTCGAGGCTCGAGAGAATCGGAGAGGAGGATGTTGGAGGAGACAAGGTGGGCGTGCACGGAGCCAGCATGGTGGAGGTAGGCCAGGCCACGGGCCACGCCAACTGCAATACGGTGGCGAGTGAGCCAGTTGGTTTTTTCTTCAGGGGAAGATAGGTGGGAGGCAGAAGGCATTTGGTGCTCCCATGTGTCGGTGCTCCAATCCTCCACGTTGGGTTCCAAAGTTGGCAACTCGTGGAGCCAACGGTGGAGATCTCCGTTGGACATGAACTCGTACAATAGTAACTTCTCTTTTCCTGCCAAACCCAACATCATAATTTTAAGTTGCTGGTACATATCATTTAGAAATCGCTGCACTCAGTCATTTTCAGTTTGTAATCTAATTATCTGATCGGCCTTAATATGGATTGAACAGGGTTCCTCTTCATTGATGTGACGCTAATAAATAAAAGGCAATGGCGATCGGAAGCGGAGGTTTTGACCATGAAAATGTACTACTCCATGTTTTGACAAATCAGGCAGCATTTACTAGGACCCAACATCAGATGCTCAGAACCCTCGCAATTTCAAAGAAACACGAATACCCATAATTTGTAATTATACCTAGTGCAGGATTAAATATGACAGACAAGTCTACTTTGTACGACCCTAAAGAAATTTAAATGAGACCCGTGACGCCATTAAATGGGTTAGGTCAAAAAGTACTCATTACCTGCAATGCAGTATCCACATAGTGGTAAGAGATTTGGGTGTTTAAGTCTGGACATATCTTCAAATACTGCCACAGCTTCACTGTAGTCAATTTCTCTTGCATTTTCCAGTACCTTAATTGCCACGTGGAGCTCTCCCGGAAGGACAGCTCGGTAGAGGGGTCCGCATTTGCCTTCCGCTAAGAGTGAGTCTTTGCCAAAATGTGACGTGGCAGCAATCAAGTCCTTGAAGGTCAAGTTCATCAACGGTTTGGATGACATGATCACTGGGGCAGATGTTGGTTCTTTGATGTCAGCCACCCATGATGTGCCGGATTCCGTCTCGAAGCTGAACGGCCCTGATTTCTCCATCTTGAAAGGGTATTGGATTGGTTTCGAGATTGCCCACCTGTTTCTGTTTGCAATCTTTCGTCTTCTGTGTACGCAAAAGAATAGACCTATGGCGATGGATACAAAGAAAACCACCGATGCTGAGGAAATAGAAAAGATGAAGGCTTTGGTCTTTGTTATGGGTTTCGTTTTCCTAAAGCGAGAGTAAATAGGTTTCGTGGGTTTTCTGGCAGTTCTGGCGTTATGAGGAGTGGTTTTATTAGAATGTGACTTGACGGAAAAGGCTGGTGTTTTCGACGTGTTGAAGACAAAACTACCAGCTCGAGTGAAAGCCGATTTTCCGAATTTATGGTAGTACTTGTCATCCCCAAGATGTACGGTGAAGTTGTTCATTGAAACATTCAATAACTTCAGGTCATCTAATGGAGGGAAATCAGAGGGAAAAGTACCATTCATGCTATTATTTGAGACATCCAAGTACTTCAATGAATGGAGACCTGAGATGGCTCTAACGTTGCCGTAAATTTTGCAGCTTGAAATGTTTAGGAACTCCAACTTGGTCAAGTCAGTGAACGCATTAGGTAATATAGAACCAAGATCATTGTGTGAAAGATCAAGCATTTTTAAATTTGAGAAACCAGAGAGTTTACCCAACTTGGTGAACCTGTTGTTTGAGAGATTGAGCGACCGAATTAATGAAGATGATGAACTATTTCCTGAAGAGTGCTCAGACCAGATGCTGCCTCCGAACCTGTTCTTGGTCAGATTGACTTCAACCAAGCTTTGTGTAGACCAGAACCAACCTGGAACTTGACCTTGAAGTGAATTGTTGGATAGATCAATAACTTGCAGCCGGGACATGTTCTTGAGATACTTCCATAAGATGCTGCCACTCAAGCCTTTAGAAGGAAGCCTAATTTCTGTAATAAAATGATTTGAACAGTTAGAAGCTGCATGTTGGAACCAAGAATGATTGAACCCGGAGACGGAACGGAAAGCACTTGAGACCAGTTCCTCATCAGTACTGTTGCACCTGGATTCCACAAACACAAGCAGCGAAAAGACAAGCACGAACCCATAAGCGATTTTCATTTCTACCCTTCCAGACATGTATATATCACAACCGTTGCTTTATCCCATAAAAAGGAGGAGGAGGAGGAGGAGGAGGAGGCTGAGAGCAAAGACTTGCTAGATTTTATCCGATGGCTAAAGAGAAAAGGAGAGTTCGTTCACTTGTTCCTTTTTCGCAAGTTAGGGCCAGTAAGCTTAGTGGAATAGTTAATAGCGTGTTAAGGACTAGAGAGTAGTTGGTTTTCCTTTTTAAGTAAGAGAAAAAAATCAGTAAACTATAAAGAAGAAAAAACAGAAAACACGGGGAAGAAGAAGCAAACTTCTACTGGCGTATTGACTGATGATTTGGAGTCTCATATCAGAGTACGCTACAGCTACACGGCTACACTACATTAGCTCCTCTATTCCTTATAGTTGCCTTGCTTAAGCTAAGTATAACATATTGTCGCTTTATTAAGAGTGGATTAGATATCGGAGGCATTTGGCAAACAGTTTACTAGTTATTTTTAATTTTTTTTGATTAAAAGGTAACTTTTTTTATTATTTTAAAAATTATTGAAGTATTTGGTGAATAATTTATTAATTAACTTATTTAACCCAAGTAAGTTAATTTCTAAAGGTTTCATAAGAGGAGCTTTTTAGATAATTAGTCAAAAATTAATAAGTAAAAAGCTAATTATACTCTCATTTCATAATTTTTAAATCATGTTATATATTTTATCTGTGTCATAATATAATTATATATTTTTTAATTTTTTAAATAATAAAATTCATATATATTATATGAAAATATAATTATAGATATTTTTAATTTATTAAATAATAAAATTTATATATATTATATGAAAAATACTTATATGGTGTAGCTCAATGCATCATTCATATTAATAAAGAATTTAATATTGGATTATTATTATTATTATTATTATATTTTATTAAAGTTATAAACTTAATTTTTATAAACTTTATCTAAAGTTTAAATTCTTATAAGAATATTCAATGAAATATTAAGAAATATAATATTCATATTCTTATAATTTTTTTCAAATTATAATTTTATAAATTATTTTACACATCAACAGTTAATACTAAATAACTAATTTTATCAAATATTTTTAATAAACAACTAAAATTATATACCACCGTTCCTTGTTAGCCAAACATGATACGGTGAGCTCGGCTAGGGCTAGCTGGTACTCATTCGACAATAATGTTGACCAGTAGTTCCATAACTTGTCAGACATTAGTTGGGTATAATAAAAAAAAGATAAAAAAAGGTAATCCACTAGTAATTATTGTTGCTTTTGAGTTGTATCCTCGCCTCAATTCACATTTGCAAGTTAAGTCTTGTTTGGTGCCTCCATTTCACACGAGTTTCTTTATCTTTCCCGACCCGCCTTTTTCTTTTTCTTTCTTTCTTTTTTTATCTTTGCATGGATACATGCCGTCTCTTTCATGTTGAAATGTACTTAGGTTCATATGCTAATTGATGATCAATAAAAACTCGTTATGATCACTGATTTAATTAAAAAACCATGGTGATAAAATTCTTCGAATGGGAACTAAAGTTAGTGGAATTCCATTTGTGAATCCCATTTAGTATTTAAATTTAGGAAGATCCAATTCTGCTTCCTTTTCTCCAGGATGGTGGAGAATACCTTGAAAGCTGCAGCTGCGGCTCTTATGTTAATTAGACTACTGGGCAATCAGAGTCTCAAAATTATGCACTTGAACTTGTGGGATCCATCTGCTCTAAAATCCAAATAAATAAATGAACTACCTTGCTGATTAGTTACCCACAGGAAATGGATTAGCTTAGTAATCAATCACATGCAACTGCCCCATTCAAAGGGTTTTGTGGGCGAACAAGCCATGTGATTGTGAGCAAACATGGCAGATGACAAATACAGTGGAATTTTGAAGCACAAGCTGACACCCCGTGTGACTGCTAAATGCAACCTGTTAAATTTTAAGTCAGTAGTCCTCTTTTTAGGCTCGGTCATTTAGTCTCATAGTTAGGATGTAATGAGATGTGTTGTGCCAATTAGTATTTTACTAACAAGCTTAACTTAAGGTTGTTTATATATATCTATCTTTTCTAACGAAAAGCTGACCATGCACCTGCACCTGCTACTGCTACTGTTACTTTAGTTTGTCGAGCATTGTATCTCTTACCTGCTGTCTCATGTGACTTAGGGTTCAACTTCCTTATCTTTGGAGGTTAAGTTGGATGGATGGTATCACCTAATCCGCATAATTCCAATGGAATGAGAACTAAGATTTGATGTTATTTATAATTCACAACCCCACCTTCCCACTTAGAAGTTATAACTTGTTTTCTCTTCATATGTCGTGTCATGAAGGTCGTCGTATTAAATATGCTTTATAATAGAACTTTTTTGAAAGCATATGATTACGGGAGCACATGTCAAGATTATAGTTACATTTGGTGATTGGGTTGGGTGATTTTAGATGACATTTGGTGCTTACCAACTACCAATGCATCAGATTCTGAAGAGGCCTATTGGTGAACAAGAATACAACCTTTTAATGCAAATATGTTTGGCTAACATACTTGAAAAATCGAAGGGGGTAGTAGTTTCGTAAACTTTCCAATTTTACCGTGGACGTCTCTAGCACAAACGAAAATAAAAACAAGTAAAAACAAAATAATAAAAAGCACCAGAAATTTGATAACGCAGTTCAACACACCTTGCCTACACTAGGGGGTCTCACCTAGCTTAATACTTTCACTGAAGTACAATAGATTTACCCAAAGCTTCACTAAGCTGACACCACTCAACTCTTGATACTATCTTTCAACCTCACTTCCCATGAAAGTTTTTCATATTCAATAATACGACCGACTTGTGTTAACCTCATCAGAGGATTTTTCTAGAAAACTTGTAATTAAAAGACAATTAATAAAAATAGCTCAAGTGATGAATCAAATAAGAATAAAACATAATACACTTGAGACAGAAAAGAAGACAACTTCCCAATCGATTCAGCCCTACTAAAATAAATCTAGAAGTCCTCGCAACAATAGTGGGCTAATTAATATAAACACCAACACAAAGCCACAAGTGCATCAATAACACATTCACTAACCAAAGTATACGCAACCCATAAAGAAATTAATTAATAATCGTTGCTGCCCAAGATGGAGTTGTACACGCACACCACATGCAACCAACCAAACACGATTCAACCAAGAAGTTGTGCACATCCAACCAAAAACAATTCAAAAAAGAAATCACGTACAACCAACGATGAATGATGCAACCAAGGAATCATGCATATTGTCTAGCTTTAATAACTCCAATTAAACTATATGGGATACTAGACACACCATGTATATTTCACGCACAAACCCAAAAGAGCAAGTCTGGAAAATAGAAGTTAACTCACGGTGTTTCACAACCCAGAAGACACACACCACATAAGAACTATTGTTGGCATCTTAAAGCTCACAGACGGTTTTTCTCACACAGAAACACATGCATGACACCACATATATCTATTCCCTAATTCAATTAACTCTACACTGCACTGTTTCTTCTATCTCCAAGTAATGCCCACTACACGAATTAACGCCCATTGCACATCTGATTCCATACACACAAAATTCCCTTTTGCTATGTCATAGAGACATACACAAAATTCACTTTTACTGTGCCATAGAGACATACACGACTCTAACTCACAAAAGCCCTTAACAAACACGCACAACAACTTCCCTTTTTCTACTGTCCACAAAAAGCCAGCAGTCCACTCAATTACCAACATGATAATAGACTTTAATATTGTGTATGATTCTATCACAACTACAAAATTATCTATATAGCTTTTGAATCCAAGTCATTATCTAATTAATATCTTATATATCCAATTAATAAATAATGCCAAAACTAATTACTTAGATATATAACATATATCCTAACAATCTCCCCCTTTTTGGCATTGTTTGTCACAAAAATCAAACTACTCTTAAATAATATAATTGGACATATCACCATCAAATGCACAAATCCATTCTCCCTTTGGCACAAAAAGATGCCAAAAAGTATGATGAATAGTCACGCATATACCTTGAAATCTTCCCCTGAATAGAACATTTACCATAAACAATCTGATGTCTCTCCTTTGGGACAAAACAGTATCAAAACACATAATCATAAGAATCAACAATAGGTGCAGCAGAAGAATCATAAGCACACCAAGATGATAATTTACCACTATTCAAAACACTGAGAGATACGTCCGAAAGAGAGACCCACATTGATGAGAGAGCTAAAGAGTCTTCGGTGGAGCCAAATAGAAGTCACAATGTAAACTATTAAAAAGATGGGACAACAATGGCAACATAAAAACTAAAGAACTAAAGAAGACAATTTTTTTTACATTTAGTTTTTTTAACAACACATAAAAATACTTCAAAAATGTAAAGTACACAATCCCTGGTCCCCTCGAAGAAATTCAAACCTGGCCTTATTCTTCTTCATATTATCTTTGTCATCGGTTTCTTCTTCTGAAGTAACTGATTTATCCTTTGTCTGAACAGTTTTTCACAAGCAATAACTAACTGTGAATCTAGATAATTTCTTATTTTTCTTTCACAATGTATTTGTGCCTGTAATTAACCCTTTCTAATCTAAGTGTGCTTTGGTACCATGAGGTTCTGCTGGAAATTTAATGGAGAGTGTTTAGATTATCGGTTTTGACCCCTTTGAAAGATCATTTGTAACATCTTGTAGCATCTGGACCTTATTTGCCCGATAACTTCACAAAAATGACATATAGATACAAACCTTCAATTCTTCCTCGAAGTTTCTTCTTGGATAGATCTGGACATATCATATTTCTCCTCATTCACTTTAGAGCACTCACTCTTATAGCCAAGGCCTTGAAGATCTCCTTTAACCTTACCAATTTCCATGGACTTTTCTAGTTTTTTTTGTGCCTCCATTCAACATTCTTAATCCCTTTTCGGTACTTACTAATTTCATTCTAGCTTTACCAAGCTCATCTAATGCAGACAACAACTTCTTCTTTAGATCTTGAATGATGCTCTTCATGGAAGTCTTTTCCTCCTTCAGCTTCTCTTTTCTCTTACATGTTTGGACCTATTTACCATGTATTAACTCATAGGCTTCATAAATTCCTTCCTTTCTATCATCTGAAGTACTTTTATCACTGTCATAACTTGAGATTGAGCTTTGAGCTAAATCATCTGTGTTTGTCCCGAAATTTTTTGATTTACTCACTTTTTCGTCTTCAGTTACTTCCTTCTCAGTTACTGTTAAACAAATAACTGGACTTTTGCAATACAAAGTAACTAACACAGTACTATTCACAACTTCTTCTTCACTTCTGGATTCGTTATCACTCCAAGTGCTCATATAGGATTTTCCTTTTTCTCTTCTTCCAGATGTTAGCACACTCCGCTTGAACATGTCTGAATCCTTGACACTCATGGCATTTAATTCTCTTTACCTTTCTTTCTCCCTTTTGAGTTTTGGCTTGTTGTTTGAAGTTGTTGTTCGATGAACTCTCGTCGTTTTGTCTAAATTCGGGTCTGTCCTTTTTCACTTTCTTTAACCACTTACTAAACTCTCATGTTAATAGCTCCATATCCTCATTCTCGTCAGATTCATCTTCTACATCATTCATAACTTTTCCAGTTTTAACCTGTAGTGCCAATCCTTTGCTTCTTTCTTGTTTGCCCCTTAAAAGATTCATTTTTAAATTAGTAAGAATTCCAATTACCTTCTCCAATGACAAATCATTAATGTTGTGCCCCCTCCTCTATTGCTGTAATTTTTGAAATGAATCTCGGAGGTAATGACCTCAACGTCTTCTTGACTAGTTTCATATTGGAATATTTCTTCCCGAGTTGATGTGTCTGATTCGCTATATCTCACAATCTTTTATGAAAGTCTCCAATAGTCTCATTTTCATCCATCTTTAATTCTTCAAACCTCACAGCTAACATCTATAGTTTTGACACTATCACATATTTAGACCCTTCATGAATAGTCTGCAAAGTATCCCATGCTTCTTTAGCTAATTCATAGGCTGATATCATTGAGAAGCGTCCTTCATCAACAACACTGAAAATTGCGTGCAATGCTTGTGAGTTTCCAAGTACTCTTTCTTCTTCGGCTCTTGTCCAGTCAGATGGATCTTTTAGAACTGTCTCTCCCTTATCATCAGTAATCATCGGATGTATCCAACTATATAACACTGAGTTCTATGCTCTAGTTCCCTGTGCCTGAATAAAGACTCTTATCCGTGATTTCTATATAGGATAATTGGAACCGTCCAACAACGGTGGCCTGATAATTAATGCTCCTTTTCTTATGGCCATAATTACGAAACTCAGATTCGCACCAACTTGCTACCAAGTTTTGACTCGGTAACTTTTCTTTGATACCAATTGAAAAATCGAAAGGGGTAGTAGTTTCACAAACTTTCCAATTTTACAGTGGACGTCTCTAGCACAAACGAAAACAAAAGCAATTAAAAACAAAATAATAAAAAGAACCAGAAATTTGATAATGCAGTTCAGCACACCTTGCTTACGTCTACGAGGCCCTTACCCAGCTTAATTCTTTCACCGAAGTACATTAGATTTACCCAAGGCTTTACTGAGCTGACATCACTCAACCCTTGATACTATCTCTCAATCTCACTTCCCGTGAAAGTTTTTCACACCCAATAACACGACCGACTGTTAACCTCGTCAGAGGCTTTTTCTAAAAAACTTTTAATTAAAAGACAATTGATAAAAATAACTCAAGTGATGAATCAACTAAGAATAAAAACAGAATACACTTGAGACTGAAAAGAAGACAACTTCTCAATCGGTTCAGCTCCACCAAATAAATCTGGAAGTTGTTGCAACAACAATGGGCTGATTCATATAAACACCAACACAAAGCCACAGGTGCACCAATAACACATTCACTAACCAAAGTATACGCAACCCATAAAGAAATCAATTAATAATCGTTGCTGCCCAAGATAGAGTTGTACACGCATACCACATGTAGCCAACCAAACACGATTCAGCTAAGAAGTTACGTACATCCAACCAAAAACAATTCAATAAAGAAATAACACATAGCCAACGAAGAATGATGCAGCCAATAAATAACGCATATTGTCAAGCTTTAACAACTCCAATTAAACCATATGGGATACTAGACACACCATGTATATTTCACACATAAACCCAGAAGAGCAAGTCTGGAAAATATAAGTTAACCCACGGTGTTTCGTAACCCAGAAGACACACATAACATATAAACTAATCTTGGAATCTTAAAGTCACACGATTTTTCTCACACAGAAACACATTCATAACACCACATATATCTATTCCCCAATTCAATTAACTCCACATTGCACTGTTTCTTCTATCTTTAATTAACGGCCACTGCACGAATTAATGCCCACTGCACAGCTAATTCCACACACACTAAATTCCTTTCTGTTATGTCATAGAGACATACATGAAATTCACTTATACTATGTCATAGAGACATACATGACTCTAACTCACAAAGGCCTTTAACAAACACGTAAAACAACTATCCTTTTTCTACTGTCCACAAAATCCAGCATTCCACAATTCAATTACCAACATGATAATATACCAGTCCACAAAAATCCAGCAGTCCACAATTCAATTACCTATATGATAATAGACTTCAATATTGTGTAGGATTCTATCACAACTACGAGATTATCAATATAGCTTTTAAATCTAAGTCATTATCCAAATAATATCTTACATGTCTAATTAATAAATAATGTCAAAACTAATTACTTAGATATATAACATATATCCTAACAATACTTTTTAATTCTTAATATTTATAATAAACTTTGTATAAGATATTAACAATTGTTAATGTATAAAAGGCTAAAGGTACATTTTGTCTATTAAAATTTTAATCAAAATTTTAATTTGAACATAATATTTGATAAAGTCGAAAAAGACTATTTTGAAATATGTTTAACATGGTCCTCTAATTGACGGAACCATCAGAGTTCCGCCAATTGCATTAACATAGCCAGCTTTTTTAGTTAAGAGATCCACGTTAATCATATCATCTATTGTCGTAGACACTTACAAATATTAATTTATAATTACTCTTGGAATTTAAGGTTTCCTGAACTCTAAATTCCTAAATCTCTCTTCTCTGACGCAATTGTTGTTTTGGTGCGACTTCTAACTTCCCTTCCTTTAAACTTTTTCTTTGCTTCACTTCGTGACTTCTATTTCTGAAGTAGAGAGACTCTTTATGAAAGATTGGATGTTTTTGGGATTTCAAATTTGGAGCATTTCTAGTAGTAAAATGAAGTTTTAGTTATACTATTCTTAGGGTTTATGGTGATCAGAGGTGTCGATTTCAAGTGCTAAGTTATAATATTTTCTTACTTTCTATTCATATATGAGAACCTATCTACATGAAGTGTTCTTTATGATAGTTGGTTGGTGGCATTTGTGTGAGATTTTTCTATTTTCTTTATAATGTTAAGAATTGGGTTCTTTGAAGGTATAATAGCTTCTTTTTGTCCATGCTGATGACAAGTATGTATCCTTTCATTTTAGGGAAATTTATCCTAAAATTTACATCTTTTTAGGTTTTCGTGGGTTTTAGTTTGAATCCTCACTGGGTTTATACATATAATTGCAAATAAGGATCGTAATTAGTTAGTTTATCTATATGTGTTTTATTTAAGCCTTCTACAACTGTTATGTTCGAATCCAGTCATGATTGAATCACTGGCGCAGCAGAAAATAAATAATTTTACAGATTCCAAACGGATCTTGATAATTGAATAAATTTGAATAAAACATAAAACGATTAGGAAATCGCACCTTGTTCATTTTTTTTGTTGAAAAATCTTTAAAACATTTTTCGATTGATCAATCATGAGCTGTTCAAGTGTCCAGCCTTTTATGGCATCCACAGAGTAATTCTCAAACTGATTTAAGGGGAAGAAGACAAAAAGTGCTAGCCACTACTAGAAAATTCGTAAATTGCGACCGAAACATACCGACGGTATTGAGAACCGTTAGAAATACCGACCGAAATA
>JAOQMR010000002.1:19057587-19070343 GCA_027563865.1 Erythroxylum pelleterianum
ATGGGGCTACAACTTTGATGTAGAAAGCCGATCGAGATTCAGCCTCTAAGGCTGTCAACCGATCAACTTAAGTGAGCAGACCAGTTGAAAAGTTTGAACTGACTTCAGTATTTTGGAGATATCTTGAGCTATAGAGCTCCGATCGATGCGATTCTTACGGCGTTGGATTCATATGATCTAGAGGAACATTTTTAGAAGGAAGTTATAGGTCGAATTTTCAAGAATGCTATAAGGGTAATTTGGGAAGTTCAGTTAAAGGGTTAAGCTAGTAGGCTAATAAGGAAGGGCAAGAGAGTCTTTTCTCACTCATTAAATGGCATGGCATGTGGCCTTGCTTTTAAATAGAAGCAGAATCGTGAAATGAGAAAAAGAAACAGAGAACAGAAAAAGAAAGAAGAGAGAAATAAGAGAGCAGAGTGTGTTCGATGATGGAGGAAAAAGAGAGAGAAAGCTAGGTTCTGATTTTTGTGAGACTCCAAGGAGGATTTCGAATATGCTCCAAGAGGGAAAAAGGTGAAGGATGAAGAGAGCTCCATAATGAGCCAAGAAAATCTTAAAATGGTGGAAAATAAGGTAAGAGTCGGTTTTTGGGGTTTTGGATTTTTAATGAGTTTTTGGTTGAGGTAGCTTAAGAATATTATGGGATTATGTTTCCTAAGCTCAAGTTTGGAGATAGCATGATGTAAAATGTTTAATTTTGGATTAATGTGAGTTAGGGTTTATGCCCAATTTTGGAATTTGGGGTTTTTGGAAATTGATGCTTTAGAAAGCTTGGAAATATGAGGAATTAGTGTTTTCTAAGATTAATTTGAGTGTTTATGTATTTATGATGTTGAATTTGGGTATTTATGGTTTAGGAAATTTTAAATTGGAGGAAAGAAGAAAGACTTTGGAGAATTGAGGCTTTAGATAAAGTTCAAGCACGGATATGAGGTGGGTAGCATATTTATTTTTGGATTTATAAGTTAAATATGAATTTTCGAAAAATTAAAGAAAGTAAAAATTGAATTAGTACTATTCATCGAATAATTATTTCGTTGATTTTGTAATCTTTTAAGCACTTGCTAATTTTGATTAATGTTTGACATTATGATTTCCAAATGATTAAAGTTATTGTTTTAAAATGATTTTGATGTTTTTGATAAAGTGATAAAAATGTAAGGAATTCTTTAGTTACGATCGAATTGATAAATTATGATTTTCGAT
This sequence comes from Erythroxylum pelleterianum, assembly GCA_027563865.1. NCBI lineage: Eukaryota > Viridiplantae > Streptophyta > Magnoliopsida > Malpighiales > Erythroxylaceae > Erythroxylum > Erythroxylum pelleterianum. The sequence continues at coordinate 19,058,794 of JAOQMR010000002.1, forward strand.
TATTTTTGTAAGTGGTTATAAAAATATTGTTTATGTAAATGTTTGAAAAATTTATGATTTCCGAATATTTTCGGAATTAGTTATCTAATATTGTTTATAAAAGTGTTTGAAAAATTATGATTTTTGAAAGCTGCTGAAATTGTTATGAAAATATTGTTTATGAAAATATTTGAAAATTATGATTTCTGACTGTTTTTGGAATGTTTGAAATTTAGGACTTTCGAATGTTTTGGAATTATTTATAAAATATTGTTTATGGAAAAGTTTGAAAAAAAAACTATGATTTCCAAATGCTTTTGGGAATTATTTGTAAAATACCGTTTATGTAAATGTTTAAAAATCTTGACTTTCGTTTGATTAAATTCAATGCTTTTAGAATGATTTTAAGAAACTAGAATAATTATGAGATTCTTTGATTTTGAGGCTTAAAAATCCTTTGGATTTAAATGCTTGGAAAATGATTATGGGATTTAGTAATTGTAAAATTTTATAAATCGAATTTGTTTGATATATAAGCTAAGTTTACGTTCTCGAGAAATAAAGAAAGTGAAAGAAAGAAAGTATTGGATTTTTATTTAGTTCCAAATGTTTTTGAAGAATTTTAAATGTTTGACAAATTAAGAGAATTTCTGAAAGTTTGGAAAATTTTTCAGATGGTTAAATTCATTATTTTCAATGATTTACTAAAATCTCTGAAATTCATTATTTATGAATAAATCGATTAATTATGAAAATCGTTATGTTCTTTGTTTTGAATGTTTTGATAAAAGTTAAATAATTACTCAATTCATTGTGGTGGTATGTTTTCATATGAAAATAGCTACAATTGTAAACTTCTTTGTTTGTAAAATGATTTCAATGTTTTCAATTAAATGCGGCTTTATTGTTTTGATTGATTGGAGAATTTGCTTATATGTGTCTGTGTTATGTTATGATATGCAAATTGAAGTGTGAGCATGATTATGTTATGCCATGTATTATGGCATTTTGTATGAATGAAAAGAAAGAAAAGCTCGAAAAGCATGAGCATCCGTTAAACCGATTTGAACATGAATATGTGCTTTGTACGGGCAAGAGAGAACCCGTTGTGATAGTCACGTGTACGTTGACCCCCTAGCCTTCTCCCGGCTGGCCGTTTATGGCCTACGAGATCCAAAAGTGGACTCGTTGTGTTTACGATAAACTTCGGTTTATTCGTTGTGTTTACGGATACTCTCGAGCCATTTATGTGTGCATTTGCATTTGTGAATTGTCAAGTATGTGCATAAATTGAATGTTTTATGTGGATTGGTTAAATAAATATGCTTGGTGATGTGATGCTACCTTTGGTAATGAGTTTTAAGTTCGAATTGCAAATTTTGACGGAGTATTTGAGAACAGAGTATTTTATAAAATTATTATGATGGTTTGAAAAGTGGAAAGATTGAAAAGAAGCTTTTATGAATGATTTAAAATTAAGAAAATTTTGAGAAATCCAACTTTTGATGATTTCATCCTACCGTGAAATTTTACAGATTGAAAATGAGCTTTGCAAATGTTTTCGCTTATTTTTCGTTTATAAACTTATTACCCACGGAGCGTAAGCTCACCCCCCTTCTCTCCCATCCACAGGTGATGAGAAGAAGATCGGGTGGACGAAAGTGAAGGATTTTCGTATCTTTGTATTTGCATTTGGATCCTTATATTGATGTTGTATTGTGGTTTGTAAATGCCATTAAAGTTTGCATATGATTATGGAATGGATTTATGTAAGTAAATTATGGTTAGTATAGATGATGTAAATGAGTGATTAAGATAGAAATGCGTTTGATTATATTATGGATTCTGGACGAGAGGTCCGAGGATACTGAATTGTGATTGAGATTTATGAAGTGTTTTAGGTATAGAATTTGCGTTTGTGTGTTTTGGGATTCCGGACAGGAGGTCCGATGAATTGTATGAGCGGTGGATTTTATATCGAAGTGTTTTGTGATTATTTTGGCTAGTAAGTTTTTAGGGGAGATGCTGCCCGATTTTCGATAAAATCGGTTTATGGCAAGTTAGAATAAGAATAAGTAAGAGTTTTAAAGATGCAATTCATATATGTATGATTAAGGGCAATCTAGTGATTTGAACATATGGAAAGAGGATAGTGAGATTAGAATGAAGAATGAAGAAAAGAAAAATTTAGACCCGATCCGGATGGTTGAGTCTTAAGGTTTCCAACGCGACGCTTTCTAATGCCTTTTTCTGAAATATTCGTCCACGGATGTCGGACTCTTTGAAAATCGGTTCGTTGAGATTCTTTCCGATTTGTGTTTCGGAAATTTGTTTCAGTTCATATGGAATTCGATTAGCATCGTTTCATTTCTTTGTTCTGACCCCTTTCAAATTCTTGGGCTCCTTAAGAATTTGTTTTGCCCTTTTGATTTCGTTAAGTTTACGCTATGAGGTTGGGTCTCGGTATCGGGTCCCAACAGATATGGTATCCGAGCAAAAAAAAATGCTATGAGGTTGGGTCTCGGTATCGGGTCCTAACAGATATGGTATCCGAGCATAAAAAAAATTTATCGTTTTGTTATGGTATTTTTGTATAGAGTTGGGTTACGGAAACGGGATCCAACAGTATCCAATTACTACCGACTGAATTATCTTAGGACGATTCATAAGTAGCATCAAAACATAGTAATTCCCGCACTAGATACCTTAATAATCTCAAGTCTGAGGATCAATTATACAACCATCATTATGAGATAATCCATATACACATAAGTAATATTTCATCTAGAATTCTCATAATCGGGTTAGTTTAGTGACTTATTCTCTAATAATCACCCACACATTAGTTTAAGTATCTCTATACTTTAATTTATATGATCAATTATTTTCTTCATGAGAAAGAAACATAATGTGCTAGTTTTACTGTTTCAACAGTATCCAGCCTTGTTGAAACTATAACTAGGAACATTTAGGAATAATACATAAGTGTAAATTGAATCTTATAATTATAATCTCATCATAATTTCAATCACATAGTAATTATTTCAAAGATATATTAAATTAATACATAAAGATAAATAAAGCATATTCATTAACTCAAAATAATGTCATATATTAATTTTTTTTTGGTAAATCAGTAAGTAGATAAAATTAGAATAAACGAATAATAAAGTACAAGCAATGGGGAGATCCCAAAACCAAGCAAAAGACCACAGCAAAGAAAAAAACCCTGACTGAGCGAAGAGCCAAGGACACAACAACAACACACTCACAGACTACCACAATAGGGACTAAAAAGGGAATACAACCCAAACAACAGTAAAATCTAACCCCCGAAATACAAAGCCAAACATAGAAGGGGCTCAACAAGAAACTCCCAGATAGCAAGAAAAGCGCTCAAAGTGCATCAGCTGAAGATTCACCAGCTCTCAGAGCCCCCAAGAATGGGAAAGATGAAGGACAAAAGACCACGGTCATCACAAGTGCTATAAGGGGACAACCAGTCGATGCTTAGAAGGTAGCAGAAGTTGTTGTCCCAAGGTGAGAAGTCCACTATATCCTGAACCTGAAACATGTTAGAGAAAAAAAATATGTCATATATTAATTGCATCCAATTAATTGGCTACAAGCGCATAAATTAACAATCTCCCACTTGCACTAAAGCCAATCCTCTATGAATCTAATACCATATCCATCCATACGTCGATCATATCTCTTTTGAGACAATGACTTAGTAAAAGGATCTGCTAGATTCTCTTTAGTGGGAACTTGCTCCAATGCTATGTCTTTCCGCTCCACTATCTCCCTGATCAAGTGAAACTTCCTGAGTACATGTTTGGACCATTGATGAGACCTGGGTTCCTTTGCTTTTGCAATAGCATAATTATTGTCATAGTTCACTACTATCGGATCAACAATGCTAGGAACCACTCCAAGTTCAGTGATGAACTTCTTAATCCAAACTGCTTCCTTCGCTACCTCCTCATAAACTGCAATATTCTTAACTTCAGTTATTGAATATGCGATGGTTGGTTGTTTGGAACTCTTTCAACTAACCACACCACCACAAAGAGTAAAAATATACCTTGATTGTGATCTATTATTGTCTTGATCAGACTGGAAACTAGCTTCCGAATGACTATGAACTCTCACCTTAGTTCCTCCATATACCAGAAAAATATCTTTAGTCCTTCTCAAGTACTTCAAGATGTTTTTCACAGCTATCCAGTGACCCTCACTGGGATTAGCTTGATATCTGCTTGTTATGCTCATACCATAAGCAACATATAGTCTAGTACATAACATCACATACATGATTGATCTAATTGCCGAAGCATATAGAATACAATCCATTTTATCTCTCTCCTTTTTTGTCTTTGGACACATATTCTGTAAGAGAGAAATCCCATGTGATATTGGGTAATAATCCTCTCTTGGAATTCTCCATGCTAAACCTCTTTAGCACTTTATCAATGTACGTGGATTGAGATAATCCAAGCAACCTTTTTGATCTATCTCGATAGATCTTTATACTTAGTATATAAGCTGCTTCTTTCATATCCTTTATGAAAAAGTTCTTAGATAACCATATCTAAATAGACTGGAGCACTGAAATGTCATGTCCAATAAGCAATATGTCATACACATAAAGCGCTAAGAAAATGACTGCACTCCCACTTACCTTTTTGTAAACACAAGGTTCATCAACATTTTTGATAAAATCAAGCTTTTTGATTATTTCATCAAAACGGATGTTCCAACTACACGACGCTTGCTTTAGTCTATAAATAGACCTTGATCAGGAAATTCTTTGGATTCAAAACCCTCAGGTTGTGTCATATACACATCCTCTTGTAAATTCCCATTAAGAAATGCTGCTTTGACATTCATTTGCCAAATTTCATAATCATGGTATGCAGCTATAGCCAATAAAATCCTTATGGATTTAAGCATTGCTATTGGTGAAAAAGTTTCATCAAAATCAACTTCTTGTTTTTTCTATAACCTTTTGCCACTAACCTTGCTTTGTATGTATGTAAATTTCCATCCATGTCAGTTTTTCTCTTAAAAATCCATTTGCACCCAATAGGTACTATACCTTCAAGTGCATCCACCAAAGTCTATACTTGGTAAGTGTACATGGATTTCATTTCAGATTTCATGGCTTTTTTGTCATTTTAAAGAATCGATGTCTAATATTGCTTCCTTAAAATCAGTAGGTTAGTCATTCATAAGTGAAGCATCATCACTTCCTTTTTTTGTATGTAGATCTAATCTAACAAGAGGATGATGTGCCCTTCCAGACCATTACAGACTATGTGTTTCATGAACCATTGATTGTACATTTAATGTATCAACTTGTAGTTCTTGTTCCATTTGGATGTTTGTGGTTCTAGAACTTCTCTAAGTTCCACATTACTCCCACTAGTTTCTTTGAGAATAATTCATTTTTTTAGAATATAACATGTTTTGAGACAAACACCTTTTGCTCAAGAGGATGATAAAATTAATAACCGAAACTCTCTTTTGGATATCCCACAAATTTGCATATATCTGATTTAGCGTGAAGCTTATCAGATATAGCGCGCTTAATATAAGCTTTACAACCCCAAATCTTTAAGTATGATAACCTAGGTCTTCTACTAGTCCATGTCTCATATGGTGTCTTATCAACCGATTTAGATGGAACTCTATTTAGAAGATATATTGGGGTTTCAATTGCGTATCCCTAAAAGGATATAGGAATGACTGCATGACTCATCATGGAACGTACCATATCTAATAGTATACGATTTCTCCTATCAGAAACTCCATTATGTTGTGGAGTTGCAAGAGGAGACCATTGTGAGAGAATCCCATTCTCTTTTAAGTAACTAAGAAACTCGTGGTCTAAGTATTCACCACCTCGATCTGATCTAAGTGTCCTAATACTTTTGTCAGTTTGTTTCTCTACTTCAAGTCTAAATTCTTTGAACTCTTCAAATGCTTCAGACTTGTATTTCATTAAATACACATAACCATATCTTGATTGATCATTTGCGAATATTATGAAATATGAAAATCCACCTCTAGCTTGAGTAGACATAAGGCCACATACATCTGAATATATAAGCTCTAACAACTCATTAGTATGTTGTCCCTTTCCACTAAAGGGAAGTTTGGTCATTTTACCCATTAAACAAGATTCACAAGTTTCGTATGATTCATAATCAAAAGGATCTAAATATCCTTCTTTATGTAACTTAGTGATTCTTGTTTCATTAACATGACCTAACCTACAATGTCATAAATAAGAAAGATTTTGGTCACTTAATCTCCTTTTCTTGCTATTTATTTATAGAATTAGTCTTTCAAGATCTAATTTATACAAACTAATTGTAAGCATACCAGATCCATAATAAACATCATCTTTATAAAAAGAACAACTTAAAATTGAAGACAAATCCATTCATGTCCAAGCATGGAATAGAAATAATGTTTCTTGTGATGACAAGAACATAATAACAATTACTTACTTCAAGTACAAGACCAGAATGCAAACCTAAACTACAAGTTCCAATAGCTAATGCAGCAACTCTTACTCTATTACCGACTCGTAAGTCTACTTTGCCTTTTCTCAACGCTCTACTGTTTGTCAGTACCTACACATTGTTACAAATGTGAGAATGACATCCGGTATCTATTATCCAAGATTGTGAAACAAAAGTGGAAAGATTGATCTCAATCATAAACATACCTGAAGAGACAGCTTCCTTAAGCTTCTTATCTTTCAGACTAGCAAGATAAGATGGGCAGTTTCTCTTCCAATGTCCGTTGATTCTGTAATGAAAACATATGCCCTTGTCATTGCCCTTCTTCTTGACAACTCTTTTGGTCTTTACTACATTAGTATAAGCCTTTTGTTTCTTGTTATTATTCTTCTTAAAGCCCTCTTTCTTTCTTTTAGAAGAACTGACAACAAGTACAGAACTGGGTTCCTTCTTAAGGCACCCTTTCACAGTCTTAAGCATGTTCAACAGTTCATGCAATGTCATGTCCTTCTGCTCATGTTGAAGTTCGTGACAAACTGTGAAAAGTTTGAGCTTAAAGACTGCAGCACCAAATCAACGCTTAACTCGTGGTCCATGACAAAACCTAATTGGGCAACTTTTTCAATATACCCAATCATCTTCAGCATATGAAGGTTGACTGAAGATCCTTCTGTCATCTTGCATTGAAATAGTGCCTTGGAGATTTGATATCTCTCCACTCTCCTTTGTATACCAAATAACTCCTTAAGATGCAGTATCATAGTAGGTGCATTCATGTGCTCATGCTACCTCTAAAGTTCAGGAGACATGCAACTAACTTCACACATGTAGCTTGTTCACTGTCATCAATATAACACTGATATTTCTTCCAATCTTCATCAGTTGCATCTGAACAAGGTTCTAATGGAGTAGGAGTATTAAGAACGTACAACTTCTTCTCTTGCCTAAGAACTATTCTTAAGTTTCGTAGCCAATCTGAAAAGTTGGGTCCAGTCAGCTTGTTAGCATCCATGATGCTCCTTAATATCAGGTTGTTACTCATCTTTAAATTTAATAACCGAAAAACATAAAAGGAGCATATATTAGTTTATATCCAAAAATCAAATAAAATAAGGACTTAAAAATATTTGATTACTCCCACTATTTTCTTCAAAATAATAGCCCTCACTATTATATCGAAAAATTATCAAATAATTTCTTAGTGGGATAGGATCCTATTTAAAATTAATTGATTTTGAGTTTATAATAAACTAATTAAAAATAAATTAGGTAGAAAACTACTTTTCAATCACATCTCGTATGACTCTTAGAACCATTAGGTGACAACTTTTGCCACAAATATATCACATATATTATTCCTAACCCTTCTAAATTTATATGATCATGAGTTTACTCATCCAAATTATACAATTTCAGTTAAGTAAAACCCATTAATTTAAGATAACACATATCCGGTTTAAAGTGACCTTGAGTTTACTCAACAAGCCAAACAATAAACAAAATTCTGGTTTATTCTCAAATAATGGAATACATCTATCACGTTCATAACGTGTACTTAATATTTTATTGAGGAATTTAAAATTTAAAAAATTTCCAATCTCATAAAAAAATATAATCTCATTATATTTATAATTTCAAACATAATCTAATTATGAAAGAAATTATTTAAAACTTTTGCTTGATTCTAATGATTGATTTGATAATAAATTTAATTTAATAATTAAGCTATTGAAAAATTAAATTAAATTCCAAAAATTTTTCTAATGAAAATTCCCTTTGAAAATAATTTTCAAAATTTAGTAAAACACTTTTCAATTTTATTAAGAGTAGAAATTAATTTAATCTCTATTAATTAATTAAATTGAAGATTTAAGGGTTTAAAAACATTTAAAAGACATAAAAGAGGGTTGGGAGGGTGTCTGGTGCTGCACTGCACGCGTCAGATGATGACACGCGGGGAGCATGCATTGCACGGGCCGGCGGTCAAAGAGGAGTTTGACTAGCGCGTGCATTAACATATGCTTCTCGAGAACGGTGGGTGCGTGTATCGTCTTCTCTAAAAGCGCCCGTCTTCTTCTCCAAAACCCTCCCACATTTTTCTGCAACTGCTCTCAAGTTCCCTCATGTGTCAAACCGTAACCCTCTTCCCATGTCACCTGCTTCATCCTCAACCGACGCTGCCTTCTACTTCTCCACCTTGGCTACCTTGGACTGACTAAGCGAAGCTATCTATTGTGTCACCTATGGTGTCGCGTGCGATGGATGATTAACACCCATCATTTTCTCCAATCACCATTCAATGGGTGATTAATGCCCATAGACTTCTCCAATGGCGATGCCAATTAGTGGTATTGTCACGCTTCTAATGCCAGAACAATAATCACAAGAACAATAACGTAGGCAGTAAATAGATATCAAAAACCCAACAAAAGCAGTATAACACAAGGTAGTATGAAAATCTTAAGCATATGAAAAACAGATTTCTCAGATCTGAGCAACACACAGAGAAAATTGCACATTCTTGTTTTTAGGGTTCGAGAACAAAGGGCAGAAATGGGAAAAAATACATAGAAGAACACGCACAAGAAACAATTTCCAATGCCCATGCGATTAGGCAAACTGAAAGAAACATAATATGTTCTAGTTTTACCGTTTCAACAATATCTAGTCTTGATGAAACTATAACTAGGAACATTTAAGAAAAACACATAAGTGTAAATTAAATTGAATCTCCTAATTATGATCTCATCATAATTTCAATTACACAGTAATTATTCCAAGGATTTTATCTTTAGTATTAAAACATAAAATATTAATTAAATTAATACATAAAAATAAATAAAGCCTTTTCATTAACTCAAAATAATGTCATACATTAATTTGCATCCAATTGATTGTCTACAAGGGCATATAGGGCCCTTGTGTGGCTAATATAGGCCCCTAAGTTAAAAAGAAATTTGTTAGCTCAATTTCACCAATTGCTAACATTAACCCCTAATTTAAAAAGAAAATTGTCAACTCAGTTTTACTTATGAACCTTGATAGAAACTTAAGATTCTGTCAGTCTAAGAACTAAAATATATATTTTCAAATATTATATTTTTTCCTATCTATTAACGAACATTAAAATCTAACTTCAATTTTTATATAAATGTTAAAAGTTAAAAACATACCTTATATCTCTTCAAACATATTTGATATGCTATTTAGGATAGTAAAAATATGTTTCTAGAAAACTATCTCATTTAGAATATTGGAAATATGTTTCTAAAATCCTATTCAATTTAAAATAGCAAAAATATGCTTCTACAAATGTATCTTATTTTGCATACACCTATTGTGAGTCCACTACCTATATTTAAGGAGAAAGTATACCAATAACATGCAACTCCATGAAGTAGTTAGTATTTTATTTATAACTCATGGAAAAATAATTTTTCAGTGCCATTTGTTCTCCAATTTCTCGAATAATTAAAAAAGTTAGTGGTTGCCTATTATGTATGAGATAGTTTGGGCTTAATGCTCTATTTAAATCATAACCAAATAGATGAAAATCAATTAATGAAAAAGGTTGTTTCTATTTTTAGTTCTTGAGATCCTGGGTTCTCACATTCAATGAGCCCTTCCATTACAAATTGAAAATAGGATGTCAAATTACATCAAGCACTCTCCTTGACAAAACTTAAAATTAGATTTCACAACCAATTGCCCTATCACTTGATTTTAGGTAAAGGGTCATAACAATTTGCTATCAAAGCCAACTGTTATGAGCAATTCATCTAGCAATATCCAAAGACAACTGGAGGCCTTCATGTCAACTGAAGGCCTTTATGAAAATGTGTTAGGAAGATTGGCAAAGAGATCGAGTGGAACAAAAACAACTTACAACCCACATTGAAGACCTTTTGAAGGAGTTGGTTGCCATATGTTTGGAAGGACATCAAGGAGACATAAAAAGAATCAACCACATTGAAAGATTTCTTAATTAAATCCATAACCAACTTGAAATAAGAGTGTAACTACCTAGATATACTTGATTAGAATTCCCAATTTATGATGGAAAGAATGACCTATTAACCTATTTGAGTTGTTGTGATCACTTATTTAGAAACTAATAGGTTTCAAAGGTAGAGAAAGTGAAAATTTCTTCTTATCACCTAAATGGAGATGCATAAGTGTGGTTCCTGAAGTTAGAGAGAGATCATCCAAAATTTTCTTAGGATGAATATGAAGAACAATGTCTTCTCTAAATTAGCCCATCTATTCGGGGTAATAAATTAGGTGAACTCTCGAAACTCATACAGCTGGATATAGTGGAAGAATACTATCGTTTATTTGAACAATTAGCTGTTAGGGCCAATCCTCTTACTAGTGACAAAGAGGTAGAAATATTTGTCAGTGGATTATAGGAATATATTATAGTTAAAGTTGAATTATATAAACTCGTAAACCTCACTAGGACCATAAGTCGACCTGACTTTATGAAAAAAAGAGAGGGCATAATCGACCCAAAAGTTCTTCTAAGTATCCTCTAATACACTGTTAGTAGTGTGCCCTAGGCCAATGGACATATGTGATTCATGTATTAACATTATGATTAGTTAATAATATATTATGAGGTATTCCTTTCATAAATGCATATATTTTGTTTATGTAATGTGATTTATATTCCATAAATAGTATTAGACTTATGTCATCAAGTATGTGACTTGATAGTAAAACCATAAGCGTTATAACACTATTATAGACTGTTCCTGGTCGATCTTTATTGGTGGAACAATAATGAATTAAGGCTAGTATGTGTTCTAATTGATTATCACGTTTTACTGATCATGAATATGAGATATCAAATCAGAAACATAGATATATGCTAGAGAACATATATTGGACCGACCCACATAAAGAATACTACATGGTTTCATGTCATTAGTGATTCTCGATATGGTTTGACTTTAGTACTTTGACCTGAAGTCATCATGGTTCCCTACATGAGGAATTTGGTGTTTTGATATTAGACTAAGTTATTTTAACCGAATAACAA
>JAOQMR010000002.1:19070443-19091053 GCA_027563865.1 Erythroxylum pelleterianum
AATCATGCGGAGGGATGTGAATGACGTAGATGGGATTTGTACCTCTCTTAAATGAGAGAGATATCGTTTGGGCCTCTTGACAAGTGTGACTAAAGAAATGCATGGCCGTGCTCAAATAAATTGATGAGGAGTCATCAATGTCATTTGTTATAATCAGTCAGCTTGGGGATCAAGAAACTATGATTAATCAAAGGTTGACAAGTACCATGCCTTGTGATTAATCTTGATATCGTGTTACAAAAGGACTGAGCTTATAACCATGGTTACAGGTTAAATCGGATTATCGATCCTCATTTGATTTGGGTAGTCATAATATCTTTCTAGAGGCCACTTATGACTTATGGGCCTTGAAGTGTGATCAAGCCCATTGTCAACATCAAATGAGCCTACATGGTCGCACACAAAGAGTGATATGATCTGGGCTTATTCTCTTGGGCCTAATCTATTAGGCATTGAATAAATATACGTGCATATATTTATTGAGCTAGATTGAATTAAGTTGTCGGGCTTTTATTATATGGGATATAATGGGCCGAAACGTATTGGGCTTTAATGGGATTAGGGTTTCTCTATAAATAGAGAAACTTAGATCTCATTAGGGAAAGGAGAAAGAATTGTCACGAAATCCTAGCCACCATCCGAGAGGAAAATCGTGCAGCATTCGGAAAGAGTTTCAGGACGTACTAGCACACCACAGTCGCAGCCCGAATAGTGCATACTCGTGTGGATACCGGTAGAGGGCATTCGCATTTGCAGTGTCTTGGAATCTGAAAAAGAAGCAACTTATCCACGACAATAAGGTATTTTTGTACATCTTTGGTATTTTCGATTATACTTCATGTTGTTGTATGGTCTTTTCCGCAGTGTATTGTGAATACTCGGACCGTACGCGATCCAACATACACAAGTTGTTGCTTTTAATAAAAAAGTATAAAACGTCTCACTTAGTTAAAAATGAAAGATTAACATGTAAAGGGGCGTTACTATAATTGTGATGAAATCTATACAAAGGACACAAATGAAAAAGTTGTTTTAAATAAATGAGATTAAAGAGCTAGAACAGGGAGATAAGGAAGATCAAAAAAACAAAAGAAGAGGGAAACCCAAAAATCTCATTATGTGTAATCATTGGTTAAGTAATTGGTGAGGAAATCACGTGAATCAAATGAGTTATATTTGATTAAACTTTGTTGATCTTAATTGATTTATAAAACACTCACACTTTTTTTGAACTCCTATTGTGCAGGAAAATTGGGATTATCATGGGTACTTGAAAAAAGTTATGAGTCGTGATGGACAACGGTGACAAAATTAGAAACCCAGGTAAATGTCGGGTCATTCTAATCAAAATGGGTCACCAATTATTTTGGCTTAATCTCTTTCTCTTTCCACTTAATGGGATTGAAGTTCTTTTGGGAGTTAATTGGTTTACAGTTTTTTTATGGATTTTAGCTAAAACTAAGTGTTTAAATGAAACAGAAGAGCCATAAAGTTACAAGGTTAGACTGTCACTCTTCCCAACATGCCCAACTTCAAGTAACAAAGCATGCCCAACTTCATCTAAACCAACCAATATAGTCTCAAGTTCTTCCAAGAAAAAAGCAGTATCGCCCCACCTCGACAACACTGGCTAATTAAGTTGTTGAGATACGATTTTTAGGTTGAATACCAAGCTAGCCGACACAATAGAGTGATAAATGCATTATCTTGCTATTTAGATGATCAACCATGTCTTGCACTCGTGTCTATGATGCAACTATCCTTTTTTAAAGTTTGTATGATAGAAAATTCAACAATTTGATCTATTATAAAACCTTACACAGAAAACCCAAGAAAAGAAGCCTTTGGTCGATGGAAATACCATCATCTTCTATTAGTAACTTATTATATTGTCACTTCCATTATCTCTACAATCTATGATAGTAGTCATGAAGGATATAAAAAAAACTCTTCATCGAATCGTACAAGATTTCTACTCGGAAAGGCATAAAATTCTCCATTCAATTATTTGTGTAGCAACGCTCAATTTGCCAGCACTATATGGTGGACCACTTGCATCCTTCTGTCTTATTATAACCCTTGCCAGTGTCTCTTCAAGTTTGGTCAGATATCTCGATGGTTGACTTCATAAGTTAAAAAAGTCTTGTTAGTTGTGCTTGATCGATTTTCTAAATATGCAAATCTTATTGTTTTGTCTCATCCTTATACAATTGCCAATGTTGCTAGATTATTCTTTCACAATATATTCAAACTTCATAGTATATGTTGCAAACAATTGTTAGTGACAGTGATCTCACATTTACCAACACATTCTAGACTAGGTTGCTTAAGCTAAGTGGCACTAAGTTATCTTTCAGTTCGACTTACCATCCACAGAGTGATAGACAAACAAAAGTCGTTAATAGGATCATTGAAGTGTACCTTTGTTGCTATATAAGCGACCAACCTTGCCTCTGGCTTCAATTGTTACCTTAGGTTTAGTGTTATTATAACACCAGCTTTCGCTCCTACCTTAGGGACACCCCTTTTGAAGTTGTGTATAGACGTAGGCTTCTCTCCAAGTTATCATATTGTCCAGCCTAGCTAAGTTAGGAGCAATTGATCATGAATTAAAAGCTATAGATTTGGTACTCTCAAATCTTCATGACCGACTTTTCTAAGCACAACATGTGATGAAGGTGATTTATAATTCAAAAGATTGAGAAGTGTTATTGACAAATTATAGTCCTTTTGTTGTTATTGACAAATTAGACAATGTAACTTACAAACTTAACCTTCCCCTTACTCCCAAATTACATATAATTTTTTCATGTATCTTATTTTTAGTTTTTTATGGAAATTTCGTCCCTATTGAATCAACCTTACCAATTCTTTCCAAAGGAGAAATTCAACTTTACTCATGAGCGATTCTCGGTTATCTTCTATTTAAAACAATACAGCAAGTTCTAGTACATTGCGAAGGTTTATTGATAGTTAAGGCCTTATAGGAAGACGATTCCTAGCTCAAACTTTGTTTCCCTTCCTTTCCGCTCGAGGATAAGCATATTATTAATGAGGGAGGTGATGTTGTGAGTTCACTAGCTAGATTTAAGACTGTAACTATTTTGAAGTAGTCAATATTCTATTTATAGATTATGGAAACACTCTATTTCCTATTTGTTTCCTTTTCTTTTATTAGTTAAAAGTGTTAGCGGCCGTCTATTATATAGAATAGTAGATGGGCAATTGAGCTTAATGCTTTATTTAAAATAACTAGATAGATGAAAAATCAATCGATGAAAAAGATTATTTCCACTTTTGGTTCATGAGATCATGAGTTCTCTCATTCAACGAATCATTCCATTACAAATTCAAAATAGGTCATCAAGATCGAAAATCTGTCAACCACTGATAGTTGTAGGTTGTATGATGTTTTAATAGGTATTATAGTATGTTTTTAGTTATTAATTAATTTATTCATGCATATTTAGGTTTAGCATTGTGTGTGTTTGTTAAATATTTGTGTTTTGAGTGTTATGTGGGTTAGAGCATGTTATTAAGCTTTAATTTTGTGTAATTGAGGTGCCTTGATGTGATTTTTAGTATTTGAGATCAAATATCGAAGGATGGAGAACATTTGGAGGAAGCCTAACAGAAGATCCTCGTGATAGAAGCAAAATGGACATGTAACGATCATGGCAGAAGCAAAATCCCAAATGCCACGATCGTGGCCTGGGGGGCCATGGTTGTGGCCTGCACGACAGTAGACACAGATCGGCTTCTAAACTTAACTTTTTAAGGAATATTTCGAACTTTTTGGGCTCAGGTAAAAACTAGTTCTTACCCTAAATAGAAAAGGCTACAGAGAGGGTAGAGAACCCTAACTTTCAAGCCTCTATTTTCCATCTTGAGAAAGAACACAAGGAAGAGAGAAGAAGGAGAGAAGGGAAGAGGAGCATCTGCAGCTATTGTCCAGCCACTCCAACCCAACCATTTCAAGTTATTTTCTACTTTTGTTCTTTATTTACTTCATCTTGATGTATGACTTGGGAATCTTGAATGTGTTGTTAATGATGTTCTAATTTCATTTTGGGATTGAGTCTTGAATCATTTTGTGACATATTTGCTTTTGATATTAATGGAATTGTTTGGGTATTGTGATATTTGTGTTTACATATACGTTGACAACAAATCGAGAAAGTGAGTCGATAGTAATCTGATTAGGTTGGGTAACGAGAGTTAACAACCTAATAAGTCACAAAATTATCAAATCGATAATCATACAAAGAGAGATCTTGTGTAAGGACCCGATTGTCTATTAGATTACTTAAGAACTAATTAGAACGTAGGCTATTTTTGTCGATCTAGAGATTGCAAAATCAAAATTTCGAAATCAATTAGAGATTATTAATTAGGGTTAATTGATTAGATCTTAAGAGAAAGTAATCAACCCTTCAAAATTCTAGGACCGAGACAGTGATTAGGGTAACAAAATGACGATAAATAAATCTCCTCTTCTCATAATTCTTTGATTTTGTCTTGTTGCGATATCTCAATTGTTAAGTGGTTGTACTCCATTTTGATTTACTTGTATTGATTAGGAATTTTATTTTCATTCAACCCTTACTTGATTGTTTATTTTTTTGTTATCTTTATTTTTATTTAAACCACGTTTTTACAACCTTAGACAAATTAGGACTCGATTAATTCACTAATTTCTCGTGAGATCGACACCTCATACACTACACTACGACCAGTGCACTTGTAGAATATTGAGAGCTTTGTAAATTGTAAAACTTGCTCAACAACCACTCTCTTCAATTAAAATTAAATTTCGCAATCAATCGATCAAGTAATCATATTCATTATATGATATACACTTTCCATTCAAATAAGAGTTCTATTATTCCCTTTTGTGAAGTTAAACAGGCTTATGTGAAACATTTTTTGTTATATTACTTTTCAAAGTTAAGATGAGAGAGAGGCTCTGATATCTCTCTAAAACTCTTTCTTTCGTACTTTTCCCCTGCCTATTACCTATTTGTTAAAAGTCCGCATTACAGTAAACATTACAAAGATCAAAAGGTGTTTCCTATTGCAGAAAAAACCGCATTCATCTGCTGGCCGTCCTGGTTGGCTGTTCTTCGCAACCATGGCTTCCAGTCTAAACCCCCAGCCGGACCCATCCCCAACTGCTCATCTCCAATCGTCGCCTACAGGCCCCAATGCTAAGAAACTTCGCATCAGGGACAGAGATGAGGACCCGCCTCCCCAACCCAACTCCCCCTCTTCGGAGCGCCCGAGCTACAGGGCGGCAGTCACTGGAGCTCCTTCCCTCTTGACCGCCGACTGGCCTCCTGATGAACCTGTTGAAATCGAAGAGGGAGATATATCCTTGATACCCGGCAGATTTGGCTTTGATGTTGAACTTTCTAATGCCTTCAAAAGCCGACTGGACAAGAAATGGGAAAATGCGATTGTTGTTAAACTTCTTGGCCGCCGCATTGGGTTTAATGTGCTACAGGCTCGCCTCACGGCTCTCTGGCATCCTACCGGGCCACTAAAATTTGTGGACATTGAAAATGATTTTTTTCTTATCAAGTTCTCCACTACTGATGATTATTTACATGTTCTTACGCAGGGACCTTAGATTCTATTTGGCCAAGCACTCTCCGTTCAGCCATGGACACCCCACTTCCGCCCCTCCTCTGGTTGGATTTCCCATGTGGTTGCCTGGGTGCGGTTTCCAGATCTGCCCATTGCGCGGTATCACCGTTCCATCCTCACCACTCTCGGCAATCTCGTTGGCAAGACGATCAAGATAGACGAGACCACCCTGCAAGCCCAACGCGGGAAGTATGCCCGAGTGGCCGTGGAAATCGACGTCACCAAACCCGTTCGACCAATCATAGAACTCGATGGCGAGCAAATCTGCGTTGCATACGAAGGTTTACCTTCGATTTGTCTCTCCTGTGGCCGGATCGGTCACGAGAAAATACACTGTCCCACCCGCCACACCGTAGCCGAGTCCCCTCCTCCGACCAACCCTGGACCGCCTGGTCCCCGGACTGAACCGTTCCCGGCAGCTCCACCCGCCCCTGTATCTTCGGAAGCGGCCGACGACGCCTATGGACCCTGGGTCCAAGTGCCAAGACGCCAGCGACGCCCCAACCCAGTGCCAACGGACACTAGACACGACAAGGGCAAAACCCCTTTTACTGATGTGGGGCGTGGATCGAGGTTCCAACCTCTGACAGCCAACGACTCTTCCGCCGCCCAGCAGTCCTATCCTATGAACCATTCCCCTAGCCCACCGACCGATCCTCGCATTCACTTGCCGACCCCCATTCGCACCATCTCCATCCCCTCGCAGCAGAAAGGGCCGGGCTCCAGGGCTCGTCAAGCTGGGGCTCGTGGGTCTGCGGGCCCGAGCTCCACACCGACTGACCCGCCCGGCCCAGCCCCTCCGGGACTAGCCTCTATGGCCCATGTTCCCACAACCGTCCACTCCACTCTGCACAGGTCGGAGCCTGACCCCAATCAGCCCCTTCTACCCTCCCACGTTGCTATTTCCATCCCCTCCCACCATGAACTAGTGGTGCAAGACCCCTCCTTGGCCCCAACTCTCCCATCCCCATTCGGAAGTAGGGTAGGCGAGGAGGACATGCATACCGACAACTCGCCTCTTTCGCATGTCCCTGTGCCACTTCCTATGGCACCTACCGAACCGCCGGATCGTACGTTCCCCCCTCCCTCGCCGCCTGAGGATACGTTTCTTTTCGATTCCCAAATGGATGACATGGAACACCGGCCCCTTGCTCAACCAGACCCGGAGAGCATGGAGGTTTCCTCTGAACCCACCGCTATCTAGTTGATTCCTTCCCTTCCCCCCCCCCCCCATTTTTTTTTACTATGTCTATCTTTCTTTGGAATTGTCAAGGAGCCGGGAGTAAAAAATTTAAACCGGTTCTCACAAATTATATCCGGATCCATAAACCCAATCTGGTGGTGTTACTCGAGCCCCGAATTAGTGGAGCCCGCGCGCATAACCTTATCAAATCGTTACCGTTCCTTCATTCGTATCGCGTGGAAGCCATTGGTTTTTCAGGCGGTATTTGGTTGCTCTAGAACCCAGATGTCACGGTTAACATTATGCTTGCGCATCGACAATTCATCCATATGCAGATCACTTGGGCGACCATGACCTTTGCATTCACAGCCATCTATGGCAGCCCCACTTATTCGTTGCAACATTTTCTATGGACGTATTTACGACAATTAGCCTCCATCACTGCCCACCCTTGGCTCCTCGGTGGAGATTTCAATGATAAACTTGAGCGCGGCGACCAGCGCGGCGGGGCGACTATCAACCCCCGTTTCCGGGACTGTGTACAAGACTGCCAGCTTTTCGACCTTGGCTTCCTCGGTCCCCGATTCACGTGGCGACGTGGCCGACTTTTAGCACGATTAGACCGAGCGCTCTGTTCTACCAATTGGGTTACCGCCTTCCCCCAAACTACGGTGTCTCACCTCCCTTTCCTAAAATCTGACCATCGGCCACTTCTTATTCAACTCCAACCGCGTCAGCCACGCTTTTCTCATCCTCGTCCATTTCGGTTTCAAGCAGCCTGGCTAACGCATGACGATTTCCGCACCACCGTGCACGACCACTGGACCCAGGAGTCTCCCACGATGAGTGGTGCTCTGAAGAAGCTGGCTTTTCACCTCCGACAGTGGAATCTCTCCTCCTTTGGGAACATTTTTTATCGCAAACAGCGTCTATTGGCTCGCCTTGAAGGGATTCAAAAGTCTTTAGAAGAAGAGGACTCGACTTATCTTCACAGGCTCGAGGCTACCCTTCGGACTGATCTGGAGCACGTCCTCTGTCAGGAGGAATTGTACTGGCACCAAAAGTCGCGATGCCAGTGGATGGCGCAGGGAGACCGCAATACTAGGTACTTTCATGCTGTCACTAAGGCCAAGCGTCGGCATCTTCTCTTTCACTCTCTTTCTGATATGCAAGGACGGACTCATTCGGACATGGATAGTATTCAGCGGACGGCCAGAGAATATCTTGAAACGCTTTATTCGGCTGACTCCCCGAACACTTCGAGATTTCCCCTTCACGGTCTGTTTCCGCGTCTTTCACCCCGCGACACTCAGCACTTAGCTAGTCCTCTCCTATCTTCCGAGGTCAAAACGACCATTTTTTCCATGGCCCCAAATAAGGCGCCAGGGTATGATGGGTTTCATGCTTTATTCTTTCAATCTCAATGGGATACCATCGGCCCTTCTCTGACTCGGTTCCTTCAGCGGGTATTCCGTCATGAGGTTTGGGAAAAGGAGTTAAACCGGACTATCATGATTCTTATACCCAAACTCCCCTCCCCGACGTCAATTACCCAATTCCGTCCCATTGCTCTATGTTCCGTAGTTTACAAAACGATTACGAAAATCATTGTTAATCGGTTGAAGCCCCATCTGAATGCTTTAGTCGCACAAACCCAAGCAAGTTTTGTGCCGGGCCGTCAGATTACGGATAACATCATCCTCGCTCAAGAAATCATTCATACCATGGGTCGTAAATTTGGTAAAAAGGGTTTTCTGGCTATCAAGGTAGACCTGGAAAAAGCGTACGACCGCCTATCCTAGGACTTTATTCATGATACCCTCCTCGATATTGGCCTGCCAAACTCGCTTCTTTCGCTAATCATGAAGTGTATTTCTTCGCCGACTATGCAGGTGACTTGGGAAGGGTGTCTCAGTGACCCATTCACCCCCTCTCGGGGCCTCCGTCAGGGAGACCCGCTCTCCCCCTACATTTTTGTTTTATGCATGGAACGTCTTGGTCACCTCATCACTCACTCCATCGAGCAAGGC
This sequence comes from Erythroxylum pelleterianum, assembly GCA_027563865.1. Taxonomy (NCBI): domain Eukaryota; kingdom Viridiplantae; phylum Streptophyta; class Magnoliopsida; order Malpighiales; family Erythroxylaceae; genus Erythroxylum; species Erythroxylum pelleterianum. The sequence goes on from JAOQMR010000002.1 coordinate 19,079,303, forward strand.
CATTGGAAAGCCATTCGCCTTAACAAACGGGGTCCACCCCTTTCCCATCTCTTTTTTGCAGATGACCTCATCCTTTTTGCTGAGGCTTCGTTCGACCAAGCCCTGATTATTCAGGAGGTTTTACACACTTTTTGTACCGCTTCTGGACAACGAGTGAACCACAGCAAATCTCGTTGTTTTTTCTCTAAAAATGTTCCCTCTTCGCTAGCTCGGCAACTTCGCACCACTCTCGGTTTTCAACAAACTACCAATCTGGGCAATTACCTAGGAGTCCCTGTTCTCCACGAGCGGGTCCAGAAAAAAATGTATCAGCCCATCCTCGATAAGGTTCAACAGCGGCTCTCAGGCTGGTCCGGTAAACTCCTTTCGCTGGCCGGTAGGGCCACTTTAACTCAATCCGTCATCGCCGCGCTGCCCCTCTACACTATGCAGACCGTTAGACTGCCCTGTGCGATGAATTGGAGCAGATGATGCACAAATATTTGTGGAGTTCCTCTCCCGACTCTAATAGGATTCATCTGGTCAACTGGGATAGGGTTTGTAGGGCGAAGGACTGGGGCGGACTCGGCATTCGCAGTATCCGGGAAACTAATGATGCGTTACTTACCAAGTTAGGGTGGGCCCTCCTTTCGCAGCCGGAAGCTCTTTGGGTGCGAGTCCTTGCAGCTAAATATAATTTTGATGCCGACAATCCTCCTGCGACGCTCCCGGTTAGTGGCAGGTCAAGGACTTGGCGGAGCATTGCTGCTGTCTGGCCAACTGTGCTTACCGGCATCCACTGGGTTGTCTGCCACGGTTCCACAGCTCGATTTTGGATCGACCCCTGGGTGCCTGAGATCGGCCCGCTCATCGCCCACGCTCGGGGACCCTTACCTCAGGAAGCGCATAACCTCCGCGTTAACCAATTGGTGGATACCACGGGTAACTGGAATTGGACTGACTTTCGCCCCCTTCTCCCTAACTCAATTTGTTTGTCTATTGCAGGTATTGTTCCGGCCCAGGCACACTTTGGACCGGATAGGCGAATCTGGGGTCCTTCGGATTCAGGCCAGTTTACTACCGCCTCAGCCTATGCCTTGCTTAGGACCCCTCCTCCCAACTCTGGAAGCGGTCTCTAGAAACTCATTTGGCATTGGCCAGGGCCACAACGCATCCGCTCTTTCCTTTGGCTTTTTGGCCAGGATCGCCTTTTGACAAACCAGCAACGCATCCGTCGTGGCCTGACTTCGACCTTAGCGTGCCATCACTGCCATGCAACCGAGTCCTCTCTTCATGTGATGCGCGACTGCCCCCGCGCACGAAGTGTTTGGCTTCTCTTCCCTATTCCTAACAGTGACTTTTTTGATCTCCAGGGCCCGACGTGGATTCTTCACAACCTGCAGCAGCCCCAATGTGGCACTGCAGTCGACTGGCCTACCCTTTTTGGCACAACCTGCTGGTTCCTTTGGACTTGGCGCAATCGCTCTTTGTTTGAGCCTCAATTTGTGTGGCCATCCTCCCCTGCTCACCTCATTATGGACTACGTAAATCGGATCCGCCAAGCATCGCGGTGGCACAACCGCGCAATTCTAGGTCGGCCTCCCCGCCAGGAACATCTCATTGGATGGCATAAACCGCCACCCGGATGGGTGAAATTGAATACCGACGGGGCCAGTAAACGATCCGTCAGCACAGCCACGGCGGGTGGTCTCATTCGGGATAGCTCGGGCTCGTGGCTGGGCGGCTTTGTTCAGAACATCGGTTGGTGCTCCTCGGTGTCGGCGGAGCTTTGGGGAGTCCATTCCGGGTTGACCCTGGCTTGGGACCTCGGCCACCGCAAGCTCCTGTTGGAGTTTGACTCTCAGATCGTGCTGCAGCTTTTGTCAGACTCTGCCAACCGCTCCAGGTCACCTAACCCCCTCATCATGGGCATTAACGAACTACTCCATCGCAATTGGGTGGTACTTCTACAACATACCTACCGGGAAGGAAACGGATGTGCAGATTGGCTCGCCAATTTTGCAGGGACCTTTGACATTGGTGTTACCACCCTTATACATGCTCCTACAGCATGCCTATCGGTCCTCCGTGAGGATATCATTGGGATTTGTATCCCCCGTCTCATTTTGTAACATTTAGTGCTGTTCCTTAAAAAAAAAAAGTAAAGGATACGATCAATATTTTAAAAATCAGATCAAAAGTTAAACAAATAAGACCAGAGATTTAAAATTTAAAAAGTTTAATATGTATTAGATAATCATAAAACTGATTAAATATTGAATGAAGTTAAATAATTTGAAATATGATTAAAAATTAATAAAAATAAATTGACTTATTAATTAACAAAATTAATCAATTGAACAAAATTTTAAAAATAAGAGTTATTAAAATAAATCAAATTGAAAAGTTAAAAACCAAATCAAAAGACGGTTCAAACCGATCAAACCAATTTAGTATTTTAATCATTAAGATCTTATTTGACTATTTTTCCAAAAATTCAAAGATTAATAAACTCATTGTACCAACACTTTGTTTCAAACATTGTACACACATCCACTCAAGTCATCCACGAACGAATCAACAAGACCAGCCAGACCCACGGCCACGCCGTGGCTAAGCAAAGTTGCTTTGATCGAAATTGAACCGTGAGGATCAAACATCCTCGACACAGGAAAAAGTACCCAACATCCTAGACGTTGTCATCTCAAGGCAATGAAAAATATGGTCAACTTGCCATTGACAAATGTTATATGTACACGCGAACTAGTAACTGATATTGAAAATAGGTCTACCCCCTTTCTCTAATAACAAAGTGTTTTCTCACAAACATACATGATGATAGAGCGAGTGAAAGTTCTACATTTGCCACACAAATTTCATTCAAAAGGGCGTTCGATCAACTTTCAACCACTGAAAACAGAATGCCAAACCCCTGACAACACTTTACAGATTGCTTAATCCAAGGTCACGCCAAGTGTCTCCATCAGTTTGTTGAGACTCCTGATCTGCAATGTAGAGCCAAGCACAAACAAGAGATGGCTGAATTACTGCAATTAAAAAGACTGCAACTGCATCGTGTGTGATTGCCGTGCAGAAGGTACTAATAACATGGTAGAAGCAGGAAAAAATAGGGAAAATGAAGAGATTTGTATTGATAAAGAAAACAGTCCGCATGGAGAGAACCAAACTCCTTACAATAGTTTAGAATGAAGTTTAACCTACTCTACCTGGCCTATTTTCTAAGTATTTATACTTGAGGAAAACTAAGTGAAGGAGTGGGAAATAACCACTCAAGATATGTGCCTGAAAATACACATCCACTAAAGCCTCTATTCCAGCTAATTCAGCATCCACTTTCCCATATTTGCCTTTTTTATGGAAATTAATTTTTAGGGGAGTTGGAATTCTATCAGTGCATCCCCCTTGAAAACTTGCCTTGTCCTCAAGGTGAAAGTCAGAAGACTGCGCTGCTATAAGATCATAGTCTTCCCATGTAGCTTCACCAAATGGTCGTCCCAATCACTGGAAATAGGCAAGGCAACAGGAGGTATAGTTGGGAGTTGACCATTAGCGGGGCGTAGCATAGATGTATGGAAAACAAGATGTATCTTTGAATCTTTAGGCAAATCTAGCTCATATCATATGTGACTGATCCCACTTGACGAAGGATAGTCCAAGGCGCAAAATAGCGAGGATAGAGCTTTCCATACCGTCGTTTGGATAAGGAACATAGTCAAAAGGTTTGTATGCAAGATAACATCTCCTCCATTAAAACAAAGTTCTCTTCGCTTTGAATCTGCTACTGTATTTACTAAAAACAACAATCACCAAAATAGTATCATACCCTCTTGGTTTGGAAGGCAAGTGATGAAGTCTAAGAGAAATATCTTCCCATACTTGTTCTGGAACTGGTAAAGTTGACGTAAGCCTGCTGGTGCTAGCGATTATTATTTATTTTGTTGGCAAACCATGCAATTTCGAACGTAGATCTTAACATCCTGCTTCATATGAGGCCAATAGAAATGACTAGCAGCTTGCTTGAGTGTTTTGAGATATCTGCCATGCCCTCTGATCTTGATAGAAAAGTTTCTTATATACCAAATCAAAGCTGGGTTGAGAATTAGGATCCTTTTGAAGAGCTTCAATTATGCCTCTAGTATAAGGGTCTTGATTTAAGGCATACGGTAAGTGTTGGAAATCCATGTTGATAGGCAAGGCAAAGGCAAGAAAATGTGTTGCAGACTCCGAGATAAGGCATCAACTCCTTGGTTTGTGCTTCCAGCTTTGTACAATATTGTAAAGTCAAAAGGGAAGAACTTCAGGAGGAGTCTGATGTAGGAAAAGGGTTTAAGTGTTAAATGGGATGCAATGTTATGTAGGTTACTGGGTTATGGATGTGCCGTAGGGAAGAAGAAGGAGGGGAAGAGGAAGGCTCACACTACACACACACGACATACAACATTTTTGCATAATAATTTTCTCTGCCTTCTTCAGGTCAGTGTTTGTATATTTATATAACAGGTAGTTAGCGAGAATCCAGGAGTTTGTTAGCTCCTGTGGATGCTTCCCACTATCCCCACCGAAACAGCCAGGAATAAGGCTGACCCTATTTTACTGACTTACATAATACTAACGATACTGGGCCATAAGCCCAACTCTTACCAATTCTACTTTAAAACTGCTAATAATAATCCATTCTTTTACAACTAAAAAAACAACTCACGACTCTCCTTAATAGTTTTCCCCCAAATTTATTCGTCAATCCCTAGTTCCCCGATTCCTCATATCAGAGTCATTGCTGCTCATTTGTGGTGACCCGTTGATTTAATCTGTTTAAGGCCGCAGTGGTCAATTTTTACAAAATAGGTTTGCCCAATAGATAGTGCTACCATTTTTGCAAAGCTAAGATCAAAGCTAAAGACTCTGTATCATAAGCAGATATATATTGATTAGATAATGAGAAACCCTTACTATAGTATGCCAAAGGATGTTCTGATTGTATAAGGACAACATCCACACCTTCTGTTGATGCATCACACTCCACAGCGAATGGCTTACTGAAATCAGGTAACCTTAGATTTGGAACTAAAGTCAATGCTTCTTTGAGCTTTTGGAAAGCTGAAGTTGCAATTTCAGACCAATAAAAAGCATTTTTCTTTCTTAAATCTATTAGCAGTCATGCAATCCTTTCGTAATTTTAAACAAACCTACAGTAATAACCTGTGAGACCCAAAAAGTTTCTCAATTCCTTAATATTCCTTGGTATGGGCCATTCTTGGACAGTTTGTACTTTTTTAGGATCCACCAACTCCTTCCTTGCTAACCATGTGACCCAAAACTTGAATTTGGGGTTTCCCAAATAGGCGCTTATTTGCATTAGCGTACTAGGAATGAGTTTGTAGTAAATCAAGAGTCAACTTGAGATGGGAGATATGCTACTCCATATTTTGCAAAAGACTAGAACAAATTTGCAGAGGTAGCGACAAAACAGATCATTCATGGCAGATTGGAAGGTTGAGGAGGCGTTAGTAAAGACCAAAAGGCATTACTACAAATTCATAATGGCTTGAATGTATCTGAGAAGCAGTCTTACAGATTTTTGGAGGATAGACTCAACTTTGATGATATCCTCAGTGAAGATCAATTTTAGAGAAGACTATGGCACCACTGAGTTCGTCTAGCAACTCATCAATGTTAGGGATAAGATACTTGTCAGGTATAGTTGTTTGAATAAGGGCCTTATAGTTGTCACAAACCTTCCAGGTTTGGTCTTTCTTCTGCACTATTATAACCAGGCTTGCAAAAGGACTAGAGCTTGTTTTAATAAAACCTAAAATAAGAAGCTCTTCAACCTATTTTCAATCTTGGTCTTTTGGTCGTAGGGGTATTGGTAAGGGTGTATATTGGGAGGCATATAGTTGAGTAGCAACAAAATGGCATGGGTATGGGAACAAAAAGGTGGGACGCCAGTAATTTAGAGTTGAAGGTGGAATGTTATCATGGGTATCAACAAACTTGGAGAAGGCTTGAAACAAGGCTACAACTTTTGTAGCTGATGTAACACCCTAGAGTTTATAACACTTCCATCTAGATGGAATATCATAAACATCTTATTCCAATTTGTTTGCACGGTGTAAAGTGACACAAGCCATTTTATCCCCAAAACTAAGTCAACAGCCCAATCTTGAATGGGTAAAAATCTTGAATAATCTGCAATTCTGGAAGTTTTACAGATACTCTTCAACAAACTGGGGTGCATTGTATAATTTCTCATTCCCTATCTGGACACCAAAAGGAGTTGTCTTCTCCATGGGAATTCCTAATTTTTCCACGGGAGTTGACACAATGAAGTTGTGTGTTGACCCACTATCTACCAATAATAGAACTTGGGCGTCGTACAAAATCCCCTTCAGTTTCATGATGGTGTTGTTGGGCTTGCTCAAGATCGCATGTAGCGATATTTTAGCAAAATCTGTTGGACCTTCCCCTTCGTTGGCTTCAATAGTTGGTTCTTCCATGGCTTATGCTCCATCTATCAGCTTCATGAGGGAGATCGCCGACTGCTTGCAATGGTGACTCAGTGAAAACTTTTCATTGCATTGGAAGCACAATCCTTTGGTGAGGCGATTCTATTTCTTGACATCCAAGTTGCGAGTTGGGTTTGTCATTGGTAGAATTGGGTTAACGCTTCGTGCACCATTTGGCAATGGATTCATCCGATCACAAGAGAGTAGAGCTTGATGGGGAGTTGTGTTGGGATTGGGTTAGATGTTACTAGGTCTGCTAGCTCCTCTTGGCCCACGAGTGATGTTTAGTTTGGCCTCAGATTCTAAGGCTAAACTCATAACCCTATAAATTGTTCATGGTTTATGAATTTGCAACGCTCATCAACATGGTCCTCCCATAATCCATTCAAAAACACGCCTAAGAGGCATTGTTTTGAACAGTTAGAGACACGAGCAGATCGTCTGGAAAATTTATATCGATACTCGTGTACAGAACTTGTTTGTCGAATGCCACAGAGAAATTCATCTGGGTTTTAAAATTCAATGGGTCAGTAAGTTTCCCACAGAGCCTTCAAAAGGTCATCCCAATCAAAAGAATTCGCTCGTTGTTGAACCAAGTAAACAAATCTAATGCATCTCCCTCCATCTTTGTGTACAAGCATTAGACGAGATTACAATGCCACCAAGTACTATCAGCATCCTCTTCATTAGCCTCGAACCAATTTGATCTCCTAGGTTCGCGAGGTCCAATTGGAATTTACTTAGCCTTTCCTCTAGAATTTGATTGTTGGACACCCATTTGTTAAGCCTTTATGGCTGCCACTTTTGACACTGGGGAATCTACAACTTAAAGTCTAGATGTGATTGTTGCAAGTTGTTGTAAGATTGAATCTATGTTTAAGGTATTCAGGCTATTGGATTGGTTAAAAGGTGAGGCCTGATTGTTGGGTTGATTGGTGGAGGTATGTTGGAAAGGATTTCGGTATGCGGAGTGGCGAGTGTTAACCATTTTGGATATTTTTGGCTCTGATAACAAAACTAGTAAAAGTAGAAAAAATAGGGAAAATGAAGTGTATATTTGTATTGATAAAGAAAACAGTCCATATGCAGAGGACCAGACTCCATACAATAGTTTAGAATGAAGTTTAACCTACTCTACCTAGTCTAAAAGTATTTATAATGAAGTTAAGGAAAACTGAAAACTACCTGCAAAAAATTAGGGTAATTGAGTGGGGAATAACCACTCAAGAATTCAGGAATGGGGAACTGGGAGAGTGGGAAATAACCACTCAAGATGTGTGATTGGAAATACTCATCCACTAAAGCCTCTAATCTAGCTAATTCAACATCCACTTTCCCATATTTGCCTTTTTTACAAGAATATGTTTTTAGGGGAGTAGGAATTCTATCTTAACCACACCACAAGGAGAATGAAGTAATTCGTACAACATTTTTCACCTATTAAATAGAGGACCCTCCTAATCATTTCACTCCATTAAACTTCCCATAAACATTTAACAACCCTTCAGGTCGACAAGAAATAGCATATGAAACATAAAAATGGATGTGTACAATTAAACATTAATTCTAATTGCTATTTGAGACAGTATGATCAAACAAAGAATAAACACATTAACAATAGTATAATCATTAAAGAGAAAAATTATCCATGCACTAAAATGAAATGGGTTAGATACACATACTTGAATCTTCAGCATCATCATTTCTAACAACTAGCACAGGTGGCAACGGAAGGTCTACACCAAAAGAAGAGTTAAGGCAATTAACAAATAAAGAAATGAACATAAGGGACGATTAAAACTTGAAAACTAAACAAGGCAACAAAACATTATAATGTCGAAATAACTACAATACGTAAAAGGGCTTATACCATCATCAGGCAGAGTCTCTCTCATCCACTCCTCATCCAAGATATCCACAAGAATTCCCAAACTAAGTTCCGCCATAATTGCTCACCTGAGAATTCAAATCAATTTTCTTTCCTTAAACTTCACAAAAAGACCGCACAAAAAGGGTATGAAATAAGTGGAATCACAAGCCCTACACCAAATTCTCAATGAAATTCACCAATCAACAAGGCAACAACTTATCTTATACCCGTACAACACAAATCAAAGGTTACGTACTCAACGTGAACACCATTGTTTCTCAAAAACAACTATAAGGGTTTGAGACTAAATAGTAGCAACAACTAGTCAAAGTTGTAAACTTTCCCAAATTTACATGGACTTGGCAACTATGTTGTTGGCAGATTTTGTCGCATATTTGGATTGCATAACTTATGAAGTTCAAAAAAAGTGTGAAGCTTTGTAGCCTAAAAGCAACAGGAAGAACAATAAGCTAGTAACAATCATTATGAGATCAAGCAAGGAAATTATAGGAACAAGCAATGCGAGGATCTGAGTGATGTTATGATTAAGAAAAAACAATCCTAGCATTTCATTGGATATAGGTGGCCACAGAGGTTCACATTTCTATAGGCACATTTTACAAGCTCCTAAATATAATAGTGAACTTGTGCAAGTAATTTAGTGCATGAAAATTAGCTGAACTATGTAGTTTCTAATGGTAGTGTTGGTTGATTTATCAAATTATGTAATTGCATCAATTTGGTTGTCCTATTAAATATGCCATTCTAATTTGTTGAAACATGATTATAGTGAATGTTGACATCTTTTAACAAAAGCATGTGATCAACTAAGAACATGTAAAATAATGGCACAAAGGCTTGGATGTATCCCAACTCAACAGGAATTTATGGAAAAGCCTGGTTGCCCGAACTATATAAACATAGAAAAGCAGTAACTTATTCAAGATCAACACTCCAAGTCCAATCCCATAACAAAATCTTGGACGGTGACTACAAATTTTAAAGGTCAGTAGTCAATAACTGTAGTTGTAAATAAATCATCTCAAGAAGAAAACTAAACGAGAGTGAAATGTATAATACAATAAACGCATTTCAGTTCCTCAATAAAAATCCATAAAGACTCCCAAAAAAACAACATAGCTAACACATCAATTCCATACAAAATTGCAAAATACATAGCCACTTTGCTATGCCTGAATATATCAAACATCTAAACTCAAAACTCACTAAGAAAAGAATATTCAAAGATGAAATAAGAAAGTTAAAGATGAAATAATAAAGAGTATAAGGCTCCACAAATTGATATTTCTCTGCAGTTTCAATTAACAATCCTACCCTCAAGATTATACATAATTTAATAAATGAAAATAGAAGAGCAATAAGTTGAGATAACCAATCTAAACTAACAAAACTTGAGCACTAACAAAACATACAAGACAGGCATAAAGAGAGGCATTAAGGGCCTTCATCAAGTTAAAAAGAAATGCATTAGGCAGAAGCATAAAAGAGAGGTACAACAAAAAGGAATTATTGTCACATAAATCAAACATTGTATAGTTTATGCATTGTATAGTTGTTCCTCCCATTAACCAGAAAGTCATTATATCAAGCATCCCAAACCCATGATTCTAAGTCTGGTGTTCCTTTTTGGGGTTACACTTACCAGGGAAGCTAAAGTGGGCCTACTTGAAACCTGTGATGCATATGCTTGCCAGCCATTACAAAACTTTGACAGAAATATCAGAAGAAATATCATAACTAGCATATAAGTCCTTGATGATCCAACCTCATCTAACCATCCAAAACTTACCTCTTTTGTGGACCTGACATTTATTGGGCAGTGAACAACTAATAGAAATAAACCATGTCTGGTCACATATTAGGCTTCTTAGCTTTTCAAATGGCAGGTAAGTTTACACATGAAGTAAGCTGTTATCAACTGACAAAGCAATCCCTCATTCCGAAAGTAGAAAGCCTTAACTTATTCTTTAAAAAAAAAACAAAATGATCAGAATCCAAAATTTCAGTTGATTAGTGCATATGTAAATGCAGTGCAAGGCATTTGGGAAACTGTCATTGAAACTGTTTGTTTTCAGGATATACTTTGATCTGAGCAAAACAAACAGCTGCATTATGCACCGGTCACCAGGACAATTTACAGAAACAAATTAGATCCCTTATACAGCTCATGGAGTGTCCTGAAACATCCACTTGACTAAGCAAATCTATATTCTAGTGATCTAAAGTCGATGATTCGATGTTTATTGGTCTAAAAACAGAACATTTGCCTACTCCAAATATGGATAACGTGAATTGCATAACCACAAAGCACACAAAAATGCAAAAACACCAATATGAACAAAAAATACAGAAGCCTCAATTTCAATTATTCAACTCTGAACACAAACTCGGTGCCATTGCATGCACCTCTACCAGATCTTTTAGATAGTCAGAAAAGATGATAACCTGGAGGCGACTGAGAAGAGATGCAGGGAAGATAAACGGCCAGCGGCGGAGGATAACAGTAGTATATGGGTTTAGGCGATGGAGACACGCATGCGACGGGAGTCTGGGTGAGAGAGAAGGCGGCAGCAGATGCACATTTTGTTTTTAACCCCATCAATCAAAACTACGTCGCTTTGATTCTTTAAGAAAACAACGTCGTTTAAAGATTTTCAAGACACCAAGGTTTCATGGAGGACATGGGCTCCTTTAGAAGCTGGAAGATAACCCGTTAACTCCAGGTACTGAAGGCTTATTAATTTTCTTCGGAGTTAGTCATTCTTGGATTCAAGAGGTAGAACGCCCACCTTAGGCGCCCCCATACTCTAACCCGATATTGTGTGAGGGAGGTAAATTACGGTCTGATCCCAGCCAGCTTCTCAGAAAGGCGGCCCAGCGGAGTCATTCATTCTAATCCAACTTGAAGTCAATGAGTCGAGTTTAGGTTTTTATTTTCTTAATTTCAAACAGAGTCGACCACTTTGGGGTCACATCTTTGGGGTCACACTCTTTTTTCTATATTATTTAGGCGGAATTTGCATTGTTTAATTTCTTGTAAAATATCTGATTGTAATTGTGCGGCTTGTTCTAATTTGGTTTCTAGAAGATTTTGCTGATTTATTAATTCAGTTACTAAATGAGTTAGCTCTGCTACTAATTGAGTAGTACTCATAGCTTATCTTGTACATATTGAGATAGATTTGAAAGCTGATTTTGAATTGTTTCTAATTGTCTCTGATTAAACTCGGTTAATGGTTGAGTAATAGGTATATTTGATATAGGCTGTAATGATCGTGGGATAGAGAATGAATTGCTTCGGAGTAATCTAGAAATATTTGAAGATGGTTCTGAAAAGGAATGTCTATGTGTTAT
>JAOQMR010000002.1:19095866-19107413 GCA_027563865.1 Erythroxylum pelleterianum
CATTGAGGATGTATTGGTCAAGGTCGAGAAGTTCATCTTCCTGGTGGATTTCTTAGTCCTTGACATGGAGGAAGATAGAGACATCCCCATCATTCTTGGGAGACCTTTTATTGCCACTGTACGAACCATTATCGATGTGCAGCGTGGAAAGCTCATCTTGAGACTTCAAGATGAAGAACTAGTGTTTGATGTGTTCGATGTTATGAAGCATCCTTTTACTCTCGACTCTTTCCATTTTATTGATATTTATTCTTCTGATGCTGATAATTCTTCTATTGTTTGTGCAGGTTTGTTAGAAGGGGGAGCGTAAGGAATGATCGAAGAGTTAGGGGAAGAATTGTAAGAAGAGTTAGAGGATATTGGAGTTGAGTTGGAGCAGGCTTGTTGGACACATTATAGTGCATACGGGCCTCTCTAACGTCCAGCCAAGCTATTTGTGAAGCCTTCAATTGAAGAGCCTCCTTCTTTTGACCTTAAACCTCTTCCGTGTCATTTGAAGTATGTTTATCTTAATTCACTTGATTACTTACCAGTTATCATTTCTTCTTATTTGTCAGGTGCCATGGAGGAGCAGCTATTAAGGGTACAGCGGGACCACAAGAAGGCCATTAGGTGGTCCATTACGGATATCAAGGGTATAACCCTTCCTTTTGCATTCACCGCATTTTCATAGAGGATGGAAGTAAGGCGATGGTGCAACCCCTGAGGAGACTTAACTCATACATGAAGGAGGTAGTGAAAGATGAGGTAGTAAAGCTTCTAGATGCAGGTATTATCTACCCCATTTCTGATTCTGGTTGGGTTAGTCCTGTGCAGGTGGTGCCAAAGAAAGGAGACATTATTGTGGTTGAAAATGAGAAAAATGAATTAATAGCCACTAAGAAGGTAATTGGGTGGAGAATCTCCATAGATTATAGGAAGTTGAATGATGTCACTAGGAAAGATCATTTTCCTTTACCGTTCCTTTACCTTTCATTGAGCAGATGATTAAGAAATTAGTTGGACATGACTTTTGTTGTGCCTTAGATGGATATAGTGGATAATTGCAGATTCTAATAGCTCCAGAAGATCAGGAGAAAACAACTTTTACATATCCTTATATTTGCATATAGACACATGCCATTTGGGTTATGCAATGCTCCAACTAAATTTCAAAGATGTATGATGGCTATTTTTTTTGACATGCTTGAATCTTGCATTGAATTTTTCATGGATGATTTCTCTGTGTTTGGTACTTCATTTGATGCATGCTTGGATAACTTAGAGAAGTCTTGATTAGGTGTGAAGAGACTCATTTAGTGCTTAATTGGGAAAAATGTCATTTCATAGTCCAGGAGTGCATTATTTTGGGTCACAAGATTTCTAGCAAGGGTATAGAGGTAGACCCAGCAAAAAGTGATGTCATTAAGAAACTTCCACCACCAAACCATGTTAGATCCATTAGAAGTTTCTTAGGCCATGCTAGTTTTTACCGTAGGTTCATTAAGGATTTTTCTAAGATTGCTAGACCTTTGACTGAGTTGCTTGAAAAAGATGACATTTGCTTTTGACGATAAATGTTTGACATCTTTTCAATTGTTAAAGGATATGCTTATGACTGCGCCTATTCTTATATCTCCTGTCTGGTTTCTTCCTTTTGAATTAATGTGTAATGCAAGTGATTATGCAGTGGGTGTTGTTTTAGGCCAAAGACCAAGTAAGACCTTTCATCCCATTTTTTATGTAAGTAGGACACTAAACAGTGCACAATGCCATTACACAACCACGAAGAAAGAGATGTTGGCGTTTGTGTTCGCTTTTGACAAGTTTCACTCATATTTGGTTTTGTCTAAAGTGATTGTGTATATTAACCATGCAGCCTTGAAATACTTGATGACAAAAACCTGATGCTAAACCAAGACTAATTCATTGGGGGTTACTTTTGCAGGAGTTTGACATTGAGCTAAGGGATAACAAGGGAGTTGAGAATTTTGTAGCTAATCACCTGTCAAGGTTAGATGAAGCTACCATGGAGAGTGCAACAAAGAAGGACATTCAGGAGACTTTTCCTAATGAGCATCTGATGGTAATGATAGTCACTCCTTGGTTTGCAGACTATGTAAACTACCTTGCTGGTAATATCTATACCCCTAATTTTTCTTATGCTCAAAAGAATTTCTTTTCTGAGGTAAGATACTATCATTGGGACGATCCTTTGCTTTACAAGATTTGTGTGGATGGTATTATTAGGTGCTGCATTCCTGAAGAGGAAATGTCCTCTGTGTTATATCATTGCCATTTTAGAGAGGCTGGGGGACATTATGGTGCATCTAAGATAGCTCATAAGATTTTAAATTGTGGTTTCTATTGGCCCACCTTATTTAGGGATACATTTGCATTTGTCAAATCTTGTGACAGGCGTCAAAGGGTTGGGACCATAAGTAAGAGACATGACATGCCATTAACTAACATTCTTGTATGTGAGGTTTTTGATGTTTGGGGCATAGACTTCATTCCCTAAGTCTTTCTCCAATCAATATATATTATTTACTGTTGATTATGTTAGTAAGTGGGTGGAAGCAGAGGCATTGCCCATAAATGAGGCTAAAGGTGTTGTTAAGTTTTTGAAGAAGAATATCTTTACACGTTTTGGAACACCTAGGGCTATCATTAGTGATGGGGGGTTGCAACAAAATTTTTGATTCATTATTAGCTAAGTATGGAGTGACCCATAAGATTGCTACTCTATACCACCCCCAAACTAGTGGGCAAGTTGAAGTCACAAACAGGGAATTAAAGAAAATACTAAAGAAAACTGTTAATGCTTCTAGGCGACACTGGTCTTTAAAGATAGAATGATACACTTTGGGCATATAGGACTGCATTTAAGATACCCATGGGCATGTCACCATTCAGGATAGTGTATGGTAAGTCTTATCATCTTCCAATTGAGTTAAGGCATCGTGCATATTGGGTTACCAAATTTTTTAACTTTGATTTGTCTTCTGTAGGTGCTAAGAGACTTATGTAGCTTCACGAGCTTGAAGAGTTCTGTTTGGATGCTTATAACAATTTGAAGTTGTATAAGGAGTGTGTGAAGAAGTGGGATGACAAGAAGATCCTCCACCAAGACTTTAAGGCAGGTGCCGAGGTATTGATCTACAACTTCCGTCTTCGTCTTTTTCCAGGGAAGCTTAAGTCAAGTGGTATAATCCATTGAAGGTGATCCAAGTCTTTCCTTTTGGGGTCCTTGAGGTAAAACGAGAAAATGAAAACCCCTTCAAGGTAAATGGACAATGAGTTAAATTGTATATGCCTAGATTTGTGGATAATTCTGAGGAGCGATGGTCTCTTTATGACACTTCGCCTCCCCCTCCTTGATCACAGTGCATGCCTTTCAGTAGGAATATAGTTTTCTTTCTCTTCTTTTCTCATTGTTTCATTTGTTTTTTTGTCTAATTTAATGCATTTCTTTGAGTTATTTTAAGTTTTCTTTAAGGTTTTCGTGGTTGGTGGCAAAGAGTTCTTGGCCGATTCTTTTTTAGGGAAGTTTCTTCTTCCTCTTTTCCCTCTTTGTGTTTGATTATTGACTACTTGAACATTAGGGACAATGCTCATATTAAATGTGGGAGGGATTGAGAATATGTGCATGTTGATGTTGATGTTTATGATATTGATGTTGATGTTGACGTTGAGAGATACATACTTGAATGGTTGTGACTCTTTTAGTAGTTAACTTGGGTTCCATTAATTTTTTTTGGCACTTGAATTTGATGAATTTGACCATACAATTCTGTCAAAGTAGTTGGAATGAGAATTGAGTTGTATGCATGAATTTAGATTAGGCAGCTTGAGAGGATAGTGAACCATATGGATTGATTAAAGTAGTTGATTCCATAAACTTTGTCAATAACTGATACTGAGTGATGAGGCAATGTATAGAGTTTTAATGGATTTTCATTTAAGCACGTGTGAGGTCTTGAGCTACATAACTACATCTCATAGTCATTTATTTTCTTTGTTGTATATGATGCTTCACTATGTGGATTATCTTCAGAACTTCCTCTGAACTTGTTTGATACTGCTAGTTGCATGCCTTATGGACATGATAAAGGCCTTCTTTGTTTTTAACCTTTAGCTTAAATGACCCACCAAGCCATTTTTCCCTTGCTACCCCCTTTGAGCCTTTGACCTTGTTTGTTTTCATATTAATCACATTGCATTGAGACCTGAAAACTTTTATCCTGACCCTTTCATAAGTTGAATGAAGTATTAAGTATTTGATGTCCTTGACTTAGGTACTTTTGTTTTATATGCTATTTTGAGATGTTTTAGAGGTACATCTAATCAGTTGTTATTGATTTGTACTATTATTATCTTCTTTTATGTTTAGTGTTATAAAAACAAAAAAAAATTAAAGAAAGAAAAAGATCAAAAAGTAGCACTGGATAGTGATGAGTAGTTGTAGTCCCATGTTTCCATTTGCACATCTCAAAATTTCTTTTTGATTGTCCCATATTACTTAGTGCTTTATGGATGCTTGTGAGTAGCCTTTTCCCTTTTTATTTTACCTTAACGTAAGCCCCATTATAACCCTTGGTAAAATCCCTTTTGATCTATGATGGCATGTACTATATATAGTGGAAAATAGGTGAATTTGCAAGCCTATGGTTGTGTAATCTCTTAGAGGAAGCTTTGAGTGAAACACAACCCTTATACACTTGAGTAATATGAGTGAATATCGTGAGGAAGGTCCATTTTAATTTAATGCTTGCTTTTGATCAAGGATATCTACCTTTGATTTTGTTTATGTGCATTGATGAAAAGATTATGATATATGTAGTAGCTTGATACTTGAGTTTGCCGAAGTTTAAGGGATTGCAAACACTTGATTTTCATTGAAACTGAAATGGCAGAATATGTTGGTTGTGATCTAAGTAAGTTGTTTGAGGATAAGGAATACTTCAAGTGCGGGGGTGTTGTTAATGGGCATTTTATATTGATTTTAGATACATAATTTGCTAAACTCTTGTCCATTTGATGTTTGAATTGCACTAATTAAGAGTTATTTGTTTTAATTTTAGGCACATATTGGATTTGGAACATTTAAAAGCATAAAACAAGAAAAGCTTCTCAAAGGAAGCAAAGACAAGAAACTACAACATAGCAGCCCACGCCACCTAAAAATGTAAACATTTTGGCCAAGACAGAAGAGAAGGGTTGTGTGTTAATAAGCAGGGTGGACTAAAAACCTTATTTGTCACATTAATAAATAGGAAAGAGGCAAAAAGCTTGCGGCGGAGAAAGAGGGACGTAAACATTGGCCAAGACAGTAGAGATAGGAGGCCTGATAATCCTAGCGGCCACGGTTTTGCATGAACAGGAGGGTGGACCAACCACTTTATTTGTCATGTCAATAAATAGGAATGAGAGGGAGAGGGATGGCAGCTGCAGAGAATGGGTTGTGTGTGAATAGGAAGGGTGGACCAACTAACTTACTCATCACATCAATGAATAGCGTGATAGGGAGAGAGCTAGCGATAGAGAGGAGAGAAAATAGAGCAACATGATAGACGTCCGCGGTAGAGAAAATAGAGTAGTTGTAGAAGAGAAATTCTTAGACAACAACAATCATCTCTCTCGAAGACTATATTGGGTGTTCTTAATTTGTTTTAATTTTTGTGGACTTAATCAATGCAAATATATATTATGACCATGATTTGTGTTACGTTGATGAATATGTATAAGTAATTTTTTTTAGTTGAGGTTAGGATTGATATTGGATTATGACAATTTTTGTGGCATTGGTTTTTGCTTGATTGAATGCATATTTAGTCCTAATTTAGCTTGATCACCTAAATTAAGGCCTTAGATGATTGAATGCCATAACTAATGGGATTTAATTTGTCAAAAAATTAATCAAGCAACATATTTGAGACTAAATCATAGACCAATCTCAGGATCTTGTGTGAGGATACCTAGGATTAACCAACTTAATTTTAGGCTTCTTGTATTGAATGCCTTTTATTCCAAATTATCTATGAACTAAGTAGATAACTTTGATTTAGAAGAGAAAGGAATTCCTATGAACATTGGGTTCGATTTGCTTAAGTTAAGTAAATCCTAAACCAATCCACCGTTACAAGTTTTAGTGTCTAATCCAATTGAAATCCGATACCTTAGCTAATTTCTATCATTTAATTAAGTGTAGTCATTTTTAATTCATATTTTGCACCTTGGATATTTCCTTGATTCGCTTATTTTATTTTATTTTCAAATCAATCAATTCTTGATCGTTTGAGTAATTTTGAATCGTTTAATTTAATTATCTTGCGTGTTGGAATCCCTTGGGTATGATATCCGGTTCTTACCGTTTTATATTACTTGTAAACAGGGTACGCTTGCCTCTAGTTTGGTCTACATAGAATTTAATTTATATTGCTTTGTTTAGACCGCAAAAGTTGCTCTCTTCACTCTGCCTCCCTCTCTTCTCTCACTGTTCTCTCATGCAAGCTTTCTTCTGCCCTCGTCTCCCACTACTGTTCATGATGTGACAAATAAAAATTGGTGGCCATGCTCCTGGTCACTCTTCTCTTAATGACCTACGTTGTTACTATGCGTTTTAAGTAAAACGCATGCATTAGGAACACAACATCTGTGTTGAACGTAGACATAGTTTGTGTTTAATGCATAACACCTGCGTTAAATGCAGACGTTCCAGTCTGCTACACTGCCATTTCTGCCTTGGCATCCTAGTCTCCTGCTATGTCATTTTACTCCACCTGCTGCTGTGTCGTTTTTAGTCTCTTCTTCTTTGTGTTCCATTTTCTTGTCTTTTATTTTTTTTTGGTTCTTGCTCCATGAAGGCAAGTAACTATTAATCTTCAAAAAATGGCCCATATGTCGTGCTTTCAACTCACTTTAACTTTTTATTTCCAAATTGTACCTAAAATCATATATGAATTAAAGTGAGTATCTTAAGCATTTTCATGTTAATAATTGCTAAGTGTTATGAGGAAATTTCATAATCAATTAAGCTCCTATCATTTACACCCTTAACAAGGCTTCATTTAATGTACTCAAGTATTTAGGGCAAAAAGTATAAGAACTCTCAAATCAATATATAGGAAGCTTGCAATATTATCATATCTCTACCACTTAAGTAAAATAGCAACAGAAATCAAAAGGTCTTTATAAGGTTTTAATGGGGCTTAGGTAAGGTATGATTGGGATAATCAAAGGGTTGGTAATTCAAACATCAAAATTAGGATCATTTTTAAACCATTTTTGAAACGGAGATAGAAGGAATGCCTTAGAATTCTTTAATCTCAAGGGCCACACACGATGATGAAATGAGTCCTTGGCACTTACCATTTATTGTACACAATTATGGATTTAAATCATCCCTTCTATTTAAAATATGTCTTTTAGGAGAATGAATGGACTAAAAAGGTTTGACTCCATCTTCCAAGCTTACGTAGGAAAAGAAGTCCTTAATCTACTATAGAGAGGGTTTGTACTTCACTGCTAGAAGTTTGTTAAAAACATATATTACAAGGCCTTAACCATATACTTATGTCCATTTCAAATTTTGAAAAAGGTTAATCAATAGGGGGAATAATTTGGTATTGAATGTTCCTCTAACAATTTATTTTTTCATCCTAAAAATTAATATATGATATTCATTTTTAAACAAAACAAGGATATGAAT
The DNA here is from genome assembly GCA_027563865.1 of Erythroxylum pelleterianum. Taxonomy (NCBI): domain Eukaryota; kingdom Viridiplantae; phylum Streptophyta; class Magnoliopsida; order Malpighiales; family Erythroxylaceae; genus Erythroxylum; species Erythroxylum pelleterianum. The sequence goes on from JAOQMR010000002.1 coordinate 19,103,557, forward strand.
CAATTTAATAAAAACGTCACTTCTACCCTGTGTGGTATTGGAGCTTAGGCCACTAGGAAGACTTATACTCATACTTATAGACTTCCATTAGGGCATATATTTTTAGATGATCTATCTCTTAGGCTATTACATCTTATATATAAACAACATGTTTTGGACCTTTTGTCATAAAATTGTATAATATAGTGGGTAGTCCTTCCTTCTTGCTTTCTTCCACTAGATGTAACAAAGTAGGGCACTCCTACTACACAAGGAGACCTCTTATTATAAATATTACCCTAAAATCCCAAAAATTGGCTAACTTAGGCAAGGACTTAAAATACAAGGCACACTTGAAGTAAATTCTTACTTATTTCTTTCCTTACTTATTTCTTTCCACACCTTATACATAGTCTTTCACTGGTTAAGATTAATAGGAACTTCTACTCAAACTCAAGAGGCTTGGCTTTTGTCTGCAAATTCTACTCCTTTTCTTCCTAAGAGGAGAAAGGCATGAAGAAAAAGATTTCCTTATAAGAATAATAGGCACACACTAGGAATGCCTTATATGTTGCTTTTGGGCAACCTTCCCAAACAACTAAGTAATCCATTTGAGGAACATTGGGACCCTCCACTAGTAGGGTATGATTAAGACACCATCCCTTATCTATCTATCTAGTAGTTGAGCAATCACAACATAGAACAGGCTTTTTATCTTTGTTAAACCAAAATCATCGATGATCAAAGCCTAAAATCAAAGATTTCTAATTTGAAATCATGTAAATTATAAAAATATAATAGATCCATCAAAGCAGTTCAATTTACTTTCTTATAGAACTATTTTGACCATCTTTTATAGCAAATGGGATATGAGCCAAAGATCAACCTAGTAACTAAAAAAGGTAGCAAGGAATAACAAAAGTTGCTTATAGTGTTGAAGAATAAAAACTTTCTCTACTTTGAAAAAGGTTGATCTTTGGCTCTTTTCTTACAATATGCCCTTATTTTAAACTCTTATATAGCTCTTTGTAGCTTTGTGTATATTTTAATTTCCTTTAATGGATAAATTCATTACATTTTTCTATTAAAAAAGAATTAGAAAGTTTTAGTGTTGGACCCCGAATTTTTAGTGGAAATTAGAAATATTAAAATGAAATAGAAATGAGTGTTTTTGAATATAAATTGTGTTATAGCTGATTTTTGTGCCTTCCGAGAATTAATGAGGAAAGAATTAATTAGTTGGAATGGCTTCGAGATTTAAGTAGATTTTGACTAAATTATGAAAGTTTAAGAGAAAAAGATGATTAATGATTGAAATGGAAGTTGAAAATCAAGAACTAAAGAGTCAAAGTGTGAAAAAGTGGAGAATTGAGAAAGTTGACTTTGTGGCCATTGAGAGTTGACTTTTTGCTTTAGGCTAAATTTGAGAAAAACATCTTCATGAAACTTGTAGCTCCTGTCAAGAGCTTTCTGTAGCCATAAAGTTTGATATTTTATGATATCAGAAGTGAGAGTTATGATCAGTCAAAGTTAAGTATTATTTTGCTTGGAGTTTGACTTTTTGGCGATAAAAGTTGACTTCTTGATTGAGGCAAAATTGGAGAAAATGATATTCTTGAGACTTGTAGTTTTTATTAAAAGCTTTCTGTGGCCATAAAGTATGTTATTTTTTGATGTTGGGAACAAGAGATATGCTTTTTGGAAAGTTCAGTTTTGAAGTTCCGTTACTTTGTTTTTTAATCCGACTCCTTTTGTAATCTTTACTTATATTTTCTCCGTCCGACATCCGATTAATTTGATTTTCGAAGTGTTGGATTCCTAAGACAATTAATTTCATTTTCATGGAAACTTATGATTTTTAGGAGATTAAATGGAAAGAGATTGATTGAACCTAAGAGTGACGATTGGTTAAAGTGTTTAAGTTGGAAAATTTTCTGAACATGGTTCAGTATTTTGAGAAATTCGGGGGCTATGGAACTCCGATTGAATTGATTCTTGAGGCCAAATAAAATTGAGGCATAAGGCTACAAATCTTGTGAAGGGATCGAAATTCAATTTCATCCCTAAGATTGTCAATTTCTGGAATTAAGTTGGCGTAAAGTTCAGTCTCGAATTTTGTGATGGTCTGATAGTAATTTGGCCATAACTCCTTCGTTTTAGATCCGAATTGATGGTATTTGGTGTATTTTTTAAAGAGGAGACATAGAGGAACAATTCTCTAGAAGAAAGTTTTGTCAAATTATTTCGTTTAGCCACTCAAAATTAGGACGCAAGTTATCAGTTTTTCAAAATCTTATACAGGGGTAATTTTGGAAATAGGCTCAAATGGAGGGGCAATTGGGTATTTGGTCACTCATTAAATGAAACACCATTTGTTGCTGTCGTTTTTGGAGAGGGAGCAGCAGTAGATAACACGAAAATAAGAAAACAAAAGAGAAGAAAACGTTAGAGAGAGAAGAGATGAGAAGAATGAAGCAATCGGTTATGGAGGAGAAGAAGGAAGGTGAAGTTCTCGATTTTTCTCCATGATTCTCAAGGGTTTTCGTTTGTTTTCAAGAGGAAAGAGGTTGAAGAAGAGGCTAGCTTCCTATGGAACACACTAAATCCGAAAATGGGAGGAAGAGAGAGGTAAGTTCGAAATTTGTTTAAGTTGAGTTTTTGTTGGATTTTCTTGGTTTAGAATCATGGAATATAGTATGGGTTTATGTATTATGAAGTGAATTTGGAAGATTAGGTGACTTATGATGCTCAATTTTTGGTTGATTGGAATTAGGGTTTATGCCCAAATTTGGGATTTTAGGGATTTTACAAGTTTATGATTTAGATAGTTTGAATCTTTGTGGGATTAGCTGTCGGACCCCGACCCCGGAGCCCGACTGTCCCGGAAGGTGAGCCCTGCGGAGGCCCATTCCCGAGACACTTGCCTTGCTGAAAATCCTGAACTTGACACATGATGCTAACTCACGTTGGTGGTGAGCTTACACTGATTAAGGCTTAAATCCTGACTACTCTTGAGAATTTCAAAAATTAATCTTTTAAACCCATGTCCGTTAAACGGACATGAAATTGGACTTGAGTGCTTTTTCCCTGAGAGTGTCCGTTAAACAGACATGCGTGTCCGCTCAACGGATAGATACTGAACATAAGCACTGTTTTGCCCGAACCTGTCCGTTAAACGGACAGGCGTGTCCGTTTGACGGACACGAGGTGACCATGCATACTATTTCACCCGAATGTGTCCGTTAAACGGACAAGCGTGTCCGTTTAACGGACATGATGCTGCTAATGGGTACTATTCCACCCGAGACTGTCCGTTAAATGGACAGGGGTGTCCGTCTAACGGACATGATGTGGACAAGGGGTGATTTCTCACCCGAATGTGTCCGTTAAACGGACAGGAAAATTTTCCAGAATTTTCCCTTGCCATTTCATAGTCTGACCAAACTAGCCCAAAACTCATAAACACTTCTAACCTTTCCTAATTCACCTATTTCTATATTATGACACTTCATACCCTAGTCAAACACCTAGTTCGACTTATCAACACTCAAACTCAACTTCACTCAACTTCAATTTTCCAATCAATCCAATACATTCACAAGCACTTGTGAAATCATCATCAACACAAGCCTAAACATCATCTTCACTATTAACAAGCATGACTATCCAATTTCAACCTCATGGCATCTACCTGCCCATATGAATTTTAAGCCATTTCATGCAACATGGAAAAGCTATAATCAAGCATAATATATATAGTTTTGAAATACCATGATGAGCCATAATTCAAGTACATTTCATTTTCATCAAATCATGTATCATACAATGCTTTAGTGGGCATTTCAAGCCCTTTTACAACTTGGTTCAAAATACATCTT
>JAOQMR010000002.1:19107513-19128492 GCA_027563865.1 Erythroxylum pelleterianum
GAAAATTTTCTGAACATGGTTCAGTATTTTGAGAAATTCGGGAGCTGTGGAGCTCCGATTGAGTTGATTCTTGAGGCCAAATAAAATTGAGATATGGGGCTACAAATTATGTGAAGGGATCGAAATTCAATTTCATCCATAAGATTTTCAATTTCTGGAATTAAGTTGGCGTAAAGTTCAGTCTCGGATTTTGTGATGGTCTGATAGTAATTCGGCCATAACTCCTTCATTTTTGATCCGAATTGATCAGTTTTGGTGTCATTTTTAAATAGGAGACATATAGGAACAGTTCGCTAGAAGAAAGTTTTGTCAAATTATTTCGTTTAACCACTCAAAATCAGGACGTAAGTTATCAGTTTTTTAAAATCCTGTGCAGGGGTAATTTTGGAAATAGGCTCAAATGGAGGGGCAATTGGGTATTTGGCCACTCATTAAATGAAACATCATTTGTTGTTGTCGTTTTTGGAGAGGGAGCAGCAGTAGATAGCACGAAAATAAGAAAACAAAAGAGAAGAAAACGTTAGAGAGAGAAGAGATGAGAAGAATGAAGCAATCGGTTATGGAGGAGAAGAAGGAAGGTGAAGTTCTCGATTTTTCTCCATGATTCTCAAGGGTTTTCGTTTGTTTTCAAGAGGAAAGAGGTTGAAGAAGAGGCTAGCTTCCTATGGAACACACTAAATCCGAAAATGGGAGGAAGAGAGAGGTAAGTTCGAAATTTGTTTAAGTTGAGTTTTTGTTGGATTTTCTTGGTTTAGAATCATGGAATATAGTATGGGTTTATGTATTATGAAGTGAATTTGGAAGATTAGGTGACTTATGATGCTCAATTTTTGGTTGATTGGAATTAGGGTTTATGCCCAAATTTGAGATTTTAGGGATTTTACAAGTTTATGATTTAGATAGTTTGAATCTTTGTGGGATTAGCATTTTTTAAGTTCAATTTGAAAGATTATGTTAGTTATGACATTGAAATTGGGTTAATTGGTTTAGGTAATTTTCAATTGGAAGAAGAAAAGAAGAAATGGTCAAATTGATGATATGGACAAGTTACTAGCATAGAAATAAGGTGGGTTTCATATTTATATTTTGATTTATAAGCTATATGTGAATTTTTGAAAATTAAAGAAAGCAAAATTGGCCTTTTTATAAATTATTGTTTATGAAAATATTTGAAAAAGGATGTAAATGTTTGAAATTATGATTTCCGAATGAATAAAATTATTGTTTTAAAATGATTTTGATAAAGTGAGAAAAAGTCTGAAATTTATTCTTTATGAATGAATTTGATAATTGTTCATTCAATGATTTTGAATGTTTTGATGATGTTGAAATAATTATGAAAATTCATTGTGTTTGCATCTTTTAATAATTGCAATAAATGTTGCATTTTTGAATGTTGAGAATGTGTTATGTGATTTGGATTGTTTATGCATTTATGTGAATTTGGGAATGATATTCCTTTTGAATATGATCTGCACATGAAAAATCGAGTTTCGAAAAGTGCCTTCGGGCAAGATGATTTTCAAATATGACTATGTGTGATTATGTGGGTTTGGTTGGTCCCCTCCGTAAGAGTCAGTGCACTGGTCTCCCTTAAGCCTTCTCCCAGCTGCCCGTTAGTGGCACTGGAGTTTCGATTTCGGACTCCCTTCATGACAACACCGGACCGCTATGCGGGAAGGTGTAGTACGTTCTGTTCACGGCTGCACAGGACCGTTATGTGGGACTGTGCAGTACGTTCCGTTAGGACCGAAACCAATCCATTCTGTTATATTATGTAATTTTTGATTTTGTTTATGTTCGTGATATTTTTTTATGTGATGCATTCATATTTTCAAAAATTGTGTACGATTTGTGAAAACAATTGTGAATTTCTGAGCAATGGTTTGAAACCGTGAGAATTTTGGGAAATTGATTAAGAATGTTTTGAATAATTTGAAAGGTTTGAGAACTAAGTTTTGAACTAATGTTTATAAATGACAAACTTTTTAAGAAATGCTTTTTGTTTATTTTTTGAGTATAAATATGTTATCCACGGAGCGCAAGCTCACCCCCCTTCATTCCCATCCGCAAGTGATGAGAAGAAGTTCGGGTAAAAGAAAGTGAAGATCTTTGTTTGTATGCGTTTATTTTGTACGCTTTGCATATTATTTTGTATATGGCTTGGAATGCCATTTTTGTGTTATAAGCATTCATATCATGATGGATATAAATCATGGCTTATGTAAGGAGTTGAGTTTTGAAATTGTATATTGATTTGAGGGTTGATTGTGTACTGAATTGAAACATAAGGTTGAGTTATGAATTGGTATATTGTAGTAAGTTATGAATGGAATTGTGTATTGTGTATGTATTTGAGTATAATATTCAGATATGGAAATTGTTTATGAAAATGATATAGTTTGGATTGTGGATATTTGAATTGAGATGGTTATAATTGGGATTGTGAATTGAGATATGATATTTCTGATGATATTTGAGAATTATTGAAGTGTTAGGTAGATGTGTGTTCTGCTGATGTTAGGATGCCGGACTGGAGGTCCGATGACTTTATGTGATTGGATTTGGTTTATAGAAGTGTGTTTTTGCCTTTGCAGATTTTTGGGCTGTATAAAATACAGCCGTTATGCTGCCCGATTTTCGGTAAAAATCGGGTTATGGCAAAGTAAGAATTTGAATAGGTTTGTTAAATGAAATAAGAATTTAGTTTATGGATGAATTTTGGGACAAGTATGTATGTATAAGATGTTTTGAGATTTGCATGAGGATGCATTTCCGAATAGGGAAATTATAATGCTTTGTTTGCATAAGGTTGATTCAAGATGAATGAAATAAAAAAGAAAAAAAATGGAATGATTTGTATAAACAGGAAAAAAAATCATATCGGGATTTTTCGGATTAGTCTTAGAGTTTCCAACGTGTCTCGCATAGTTTTTCGATCAATCTTCATTACCGGATGTCGGACATTCGTTTTCCGATTCAATTTGATTCGTATTCCGATTCGCGATCCTTCACTTTCCGCACTTTGTTTCGTTTTCCGTTTTTCGGTTGGGGTCCGATCTTCGAGATCGGGTTCCAACATTTAGGGTACATCCAAGAAGAATATCACCATTAAGACCATAGATAACCCAAAAGTATGACAACCACCTTTGACCTATACCATACATACCTACTTAAAAAAGAGTATGATAAACCAAGAAGAAGGTCAGTTAATAAATTAATGTCTATTTGACCAAGGTCAATAAAGAGGCTTTCTAGCTCCTCTTGAGCATATGAGAATTATTTGATCTAATTTAGGTATAAGAGCCAACTCTTAACCATAGTTATCCATATAACGGAGCAACCAAAGTCACTTATTTGCCTTCCCTAAATTCAGGTTATAAAACTTAGGAATAACCAATAAATAGCACAAAGCATCATCAACATGTCAAAAATTTAGCTTACATGACTAGCTACATCAACACCATTAATAGCAGATTTAATATTAGGGTTATTTTTTATAAAAAATTGAAAGTTAGAGCATTTTAGCGCCATTATTGAATTCCTAGCTAGTATTACAAATTTAAGTAAAGTTTATGATTTTTTAATATTTAAATCAATAGAAAACCTAAAACTACTAACTAGTTTAACATAAAATAATAAATAAAATGATGTTTATGTACTTTGATTAAATAAATATGAAATAAAGAAAACTTAAATTGGAAGAAAGTGCTTCATATAATATTACTTTTGATTTCATCATTTGATTAACATAGAATGTATATACTAAACTAGACTAGTAGGATCTCCTAAATATTTAAAATTACTTTCTCATGAGTTACAATCGTCTACTCTTTAGTTGGTTAATTAGCATTTCCATCAAGCTAACACTCCTTTGAATGCACTAAGATTTGCAAAAATCCATGAAAGGTTTCATCCTAACACAAATAATATCATATAAGTCTCTCTCAAGCACCTTATTGACCCTTATTATCTATGTCGTGTTCCATCTATAAGCAGACTCTCTTGAGGCTTCTATAAGTGAATTATAATTACACTTAGTTATTAGCATAACTAAAATATACACTAAGATCAACTAAAATCAATTCATAGAAATATATTTGATTTTATAAATAAAAAATAAATATATACATAAATAAAATATTAGCATTTTTCGCTTCCAAATATAGAAAAGCCTTTAAATTTGAATCATAGTCAAATCAATAAAAACCAATAGACAAAAATAAGAAAAAAGGTATAAATAAATCTAGATAAAAATCATGATTTTGCCAACAACATGATTTGTTAAGATATAGTTGAATTTTGATTCTCTGATGGAAACAACCTTGAAATCGGTCTTTCCAGAGTTCATGGACCATTGACAACTAACCTTAATTCTTTGTAAAAAAGAAGATGTGTCTAAAGTGTAAAGTCTCCTAAAAGAATTAGAGTTTCTATGTTTTATATACTTTTGCATGCCTTTGGACATAATTTGAGTCATAACTATGGACCCTTCTATTTCCTTTAAGGAAGAAACGTGGTCTATGATACTTCCGTGTCCTATGTTATGGATCTTCTTATTTTGTGATTAACACAATGTTTTGTGTATGATTATAGTAGGTTACTCTATAGATTTTTTTCAACAACATATAATGTCTCTTTAGACTGTGTTCTAAATCATCTCTCTTGTTGCACTTGATACATATAAGACATGGACTAGCACACGAGTGTGGAACAATTTAGGTTCTTTAATATTTTTGATTTTATTTATATTTTTACTTGAAATAGCCTCTAATTCTTGAATAATCTCATCTCAAGGTTAATCTATCACAATTACGTAAAAAGAACTAAAATAATTAAGTAAAACAAAGGAAAATATAAAACTAAAGTAAAATACTTAAGATAATATTTGTACTTTTTTGTACATCAATCAATTTTTTCACATTTATTAACTGTTATAATAAACATGGTGATCCTTGAGTCAAGATTGCAGAGAGTCTATAAGCCCTATCACATTTGCATAACTAGCATTACTTTCCTTACTATATTTTTATGCATCTCGGGTGCATACATATAATCGGGGAGAGTGCTAGCTTTGATTGCATTCTCTGGCCTCCTTGCAAAGTAAAATATGATCTTCCATGTATAAAACTATCTTTGACTAGTTATGCTCCCTTAGTTTTTCCACTTCCAAGAAGGTCCAGCATTCCTTTCTTTCCACGTTCTATTTACACAAGATCCTAAAGAAAAGATTAACACCCCTTTATCACCTTTGGGAAGACTCCTCTCAGCTTGTAACCAATTCAGTAATTCAATAGCATTCGAGTTATAATTATTGAGATAGCTAGCATAGCTAAAAAATGCTTCTCGACATACCTTAGGAATAGTTACAGTTGAAGTACAAAGTTTCCAGAACATCTTTGTTAAGTGACCGTTTCACCACAATAACTTAAGCTGTTGTGTGAGGCCAACTTAATTGGTTTTATATATTCACTAATACACTCCCTCAAGTGAAAGCCCTTTGGGCTTGAAAATTGTACAGGCCCACTCTACCTTGTGCTGAATAATAGGTGGGTGGTAAGATTTGAACTCACGACCACTTGGTCATAAAGGCTCTAATACCATGTTAAGTGACCATTTCATCACTGAAGGATTCCTTCCTTAATGAGGGATTTATTCTTGATAAGAAAATAGGGATTGGGCAACCAAAGCGTATAGAGAATGCTAAGACATTGGTGGCAAATACTGCCATGGACACAGACAAAGTAAAGATATATGGGGCACGTGTTCGAGTCGACTCAATATCTAAGGTTACTGATATGGAAGCCGCTGAGAAACAAAAGATGCGTGAGAAGGTGGATAAGATAATAGCCCATGGGATTAATTGCTTTGTAAACAGGCAATTAATCTACAATTTTCCAGAGGAACTATTTGCAAATGCTGGAGTACTTGCGATTGAGCATGCTGATTTTGATGGGATTGAACGTTTGGCTCTGGTAACTGGTGGTGAGATTGCATCAACTTTTGACAACCCTGAGTCAGTTAAACTTGGACACTGTAAACTTATAGAGGAAATTATGATTGGTGAAGACAAGTTGATCCACTTTTCTGGCGTTGAAATGGGCCAAGCATGTACAATAGTATTGAGAGGTGCAAGCCATCATGTGCTTGATGAGGCAGAAAGGTCGTTGCATGATGCTCTGATACCATGTTAAGTGACCGTTTCACCACAATAGCTTAAGCTGTTGTGTGAAGCCAACTTAATTGGTTTTATATATTCACTAACACTCTTAGTTCTCCCTAGATAAGAAACAGATATTACGAACATTTAAGTAATTGATTTTTTCGAGTGTTGCTAATCTATCTCTAAGAACAAACCGTGGAAGGAGACCTTAAGCAGTGAATTTTTCAAACATACTACAATTAGATATGAGATATCTAGGGATAACAACGGGCTAGCCTATGGGCCAGTTACGCTAATTTTTTTAAAATTAAAAATATGAAGTAATGTAATTTTTTTAATTGGGTCTAGACTTAAATTGTTCTAAGTTCAGGCTTACTCGAGGCCTAACTCTTCTAAGTAAAACGAGGTTGGTTTGCTTAGAATAATTGAGTCCCGAATTTCTAAATTTCTAGATGCAATAAAGCTTCCTAAATTTTAAATTTAAAATAGACATATTATGGAGAATAATTAATTGAGATAAAAAGAATTTTCGATCATTTAACTTAAATATCATATTTTATTTTATTCACTTAATTATTAATCTTTTTGGTTCAGTCTTATGTTGATAAAACTTGTAACCGTGATTCTTAAGATGCATACTAGATAAGCCATCGAATGCATATGGAATATTATATAAACTCTTTATTTTAAATAAATCACTAATTAATGAGTTAATAATATCAATATCTTTTTTAATGTTGCCTATTTGACATAGATGGATCTTATATTAGACACACATCACTTTCTTCGTGAATCAACATATGTCAATATGTTAATTAACAATCCCCACGTCAATAAAATGTAAATCAAATTAAAGAACCTCTAAATTAATTTGGAAATTTAATCTAATCCCAAAATTAAATTAGAGACTCATGCAAATCCCAAAATTAAAACTTTAAAATAAATATTTCCAAACTAACTCCCTTTGTGATAAAGCACAAAATACTTGTTATACTCCTATATAGTTGTCTAGATGGTATATCGCCATATTTGAAGTCTATTGGTATACGATTCAAGTCTCATTTTCTATCAGACATTCGTGTGCCACAAATGATTGAATAGATCTTGTAACTTAAAGTTATGTTATTATTAATATTAACCCTTTAGCCACGAAAACTGTAATTATTGATCACTTCTTTTTACTACTTTTACTTTATTTAACAACTTCTTAGTAGATGAAAGGAATCTTACCTTCGACGCTAGGGAATCTATCTTATTTGTTATTTTTCCTTTACGTCAATGCTAAAGAAAACAAGTGGTCCGATGTTACTTTGTGAATCATTTACCGTGCTCCAGTTTCTCCTTTCTGTTGTTATTAGTTAAATGTACCATGATCCAATTGTCAATTTTTTACGAATTATAGTTAATTGTAATAAGATTTTAATTTTGAGTTTCACAATTTGATTTGTTAAGAGCCTTTCTTGAAGGGTGAATGTGTCTCCAACATAGAACTTGTCTATGCCACATAGACTCTTCGTTATATGGAGTTCTTAGCAATATCTAAAGACTAAAACAAAAATACCAAGATTTATAGATTAAAGATAAGAAAATTACTTTTAAGGATTAAAAGTATGTTTATCACTTAAATAATTAATTAATGATAAGTTTTTCTAAACTATTCTCCATATATATATAAAGAAATTCCTTTGAATTTAATTAGGAATAATGGTAAAAGTGTAATTTTCAAATTGATATTTAATTACATCTTCCTCACCTTTCTATTATCTTAATTTTTTTTAGAAAATAAAGAAGTTGTATTAAGAGTTCATATAGTGATGCACGAGATGAAAATAGAAAGAATAATTCTACTAAGTGTATATGAGAGCAACTGCAATTAGAAAACTCTATCAAAGATCTTCTAGTATTCAATGGAGCCTTAAGAGGTTGATGATTAAGGGGGAAACAATGTGATTAAGAATTTGTAAATATGTTTTATCATGAAGCCACAGTTTCACTAATTCTATTAATATCCCTTTAGTAATAATAATCTCCCTTATCAACTGAAGCGGAAGATGAAAAGAGTTATTGTTATCTATAGACTTCCCTGTGAAGATCCTTCTATTCCTCTCATTCTAGATTAAGTAAATAGTGTTACTGAGTGAGATTTCATATCACTTTAATAGTTAAAAGACACTTTAGTAAGCCAAGTTATGATATCCTTCCATTGGAAATACATACATCTTATGTTTAGTAGAGATTGAATCTCATTACGAAGTTGAGTTGAGAATTGACATCTAAAGGAGAGATGGTCGTAAGATTGAACTTTGTGACTACATAGGATAGACATAGTGCTAAATGACTAAGAGAGTTTGATCATATGCTTGGTGTACAAATTCTCTCTAATTGCTAACTATAAGATGAAAGAGAATATAGGATGTTTAAGGGAAAACCATGCTAGATTCCTCCATTCCACCTATTACTTGTTTTTTGTGAAAATATCCCAGCATAATTTTTTTAATTACCTTACTTTTTTTCAGCCAGAGAAATTTATCTTTTGAAAGCTAGTTAAGATGATATAGTGGGAAAAAGTTGATTACAATAATGAATCCTCTAGAAAGAGGAGGCCAACATAATGTTTAGCAAGTTTTATATAATAATAAACATGTCAATACCATAAGTATATGAATCTTATCTTATAGTATCAAGGGTATCACTTTTATGAGGACTAATAGACACCTAACAACTTGAATAGAACTTTGTCTAAGGTACTAAAGATTGATTTTAATTAAAATATATAATTGAAATTAAAACAAATAATAAAACAAAACAAGTAATTAATTTATAAGTGAGTTGCCAATGAATTTGAGATTGATCAAAGTTGAAGACTTAGGAACTATTTTATCCTTATTTTATTTCCCTTAATCTTGTTGATTCAATTTATGTTTGATCTAAGATATTCTAAATTTTTGATTACTCTCTCTCAAGATCTAATCAACTAACCCTAATTGAATTTGATATTTATAAAACTGTAATCTCTCGACTGACAAAGCAACTCCTAATTTGTTCAATTAAATTTGAAGCTATCCTATAGACAATTAATTTCACAATTAAGATTTCTCTTCAATTGTTCGTTAATATGATAATTATATGTCTATTAAGTTACCAACTCTCATTGCTCACCTAAACACATATGAATTGATTCGCTCTCTTGATTAATTACCAAATATATGAACAAAAATTATCACAAACATTCTTCAATGCATTCAACAAGAAATAAGGTACATAAAATAATTCAAAAACAATCCCTAATATGGATCTAGAAACTCGTAATAATGTTAAACATCATAGCAATCCAAATAAACATCCAAGATAATGAAAGAAATAAAGGGAATAGAAAGAAAAGCTAGTTAGAGTCTTGATCTAGAAATTTGGAATTCTGTAAAGCTCTCTTTGATGTATTCCCTTTAAGCTGCTTTGATTTAGTGGCCGCTGCCTCTTTTGGTGTTTTTCATGTTCTTTTATAATGATTGAGGGCTCTCGAGTTGTTTTTAGGGTTCTTCCACTTATTTTGGTTCTAAAAATAGCCCTGAATTCTCAAAACTTGAAAAAAAAAAACTCACGCTTGGAAACACCTCCTGGCACGATTATGCATAAGGCAAGATCATGCCAGAGGCCCATTCATCTTCTCCATACACCATTATGTATGGTGCATGATCGTGCCAGCCTATATGCCTCAAACATCTTCTCCATTCTTTAATTTCTTGTACATCAAACACCTCTCAAAACATAAAATTAAAATCAAATTCTTGCTCTAAACCCAACAAACACTTAGAATACATATAAACACTAACAAAAACACAATTCTAAGCTTATAAACATGATAATCATCTAAGAAATACTTAAAAACACACTTAAACACCTAGAAAAACATAATACAATCTACACCTATCACACCTTATGTTATCTTGGATGATAGTTGACACCTTTATATTTTTTTGGCATAGATCTCATTCGAGAGCCAACATTTGAAAGCTAAAAAGGGGTCTAAGAGGATGTCAGTAATCATACCAGAGTAAAGTTTTTACTCCATTCCCTACCTTAGCCCCTATGTTTAGTCTAATATTATCCTTAAATTTGAGAATTTGTCTTATAACTTATAAGGTGGAGCTTTTAAGATATTGTCTTTCCTTTCCTTCATCATCTTGATAACATGAGTTTGGTGGAAAAAAACAGTTATCATGTTCCGTATAGAAGAAAGAGAGAAGACATGATCTTTCCTTGTAAAAACAAAAACATGTCGTAATTGGTAAGAAAATCACTATAACATATCTTGTTGATCATGTATATAATTATATCATAATAATTCTTGATTTAATATCTTAAATGGAAAATTATTGATTCTCAAAACCATGCTCTGATACCACATGTTAATCTTTCTTACATGATAAATTGTAGGATCTTAGAATCTAATAAGTTTTCACAATAACATAAGCGTACCTTGAACCATTGTTTTTTCCGATACTTTCTGAACAGATAATCTTCAATAATCTTCTACATGTTAATCTGCTACTAGTATAAGTTCTACGTTTGTAAAGGCTCTGGTAACGATATAATTGTCACTGTCCATTTGATTCATCTTTTTTGCTACCTACATTCTAACTATGCTTTTAACTTCTGAGTTTATCTTTAATGTTATTGTACATAAGGTTAATTTGTATGTGAATTCCTTGAGGTATGCATATTATTGATAAGTTGTTTTTGTCCTACTAAGATGTTTTGTTTTCTCTTTTCTACTACCAGAAAGTTGTTTCTCCATTTTTAGTGTCTTCTGTATTCAGTGGAGATTGTTGTAGAAACTATGATATAAAGATCTTTTTTTGGCAGGATATTTTTGGATAACTTACTTCATAAAGTGTGCATCCAGGAGACAAAGTGGATGGAGGTTAAAGCAAAAGAGATTAATAGGTTCAAATTATGGTACTCAGGGGGTTCGAGACAAAAGAATGGGGTAGGTATCTTAGTTATTAAGAAACTTATAAGTTATATTGTGGAGATCAAGAGGACAAATGATAAGATTATGGCTATTAAGATTGTGGTGAGTAGTGTTGTTCTCAATGTGGTGTATGCGCATGCACCTCAAGTAGGTTTAGATGAATAACCCTACTAATGAGAAAGTTATTTTAGGAAGAGGTTTTAATGGTCATATAGGGGTAGCATCGGAGTATCTATAGACTCATGGGAGTTTCAGATACTAAGATAGGAATGATAGTGGGATTGATTTATTAGACATAGCGGTAGCATTTAAGTTAATGATAACCAATTCTTTATTCAAGAAGAACGAGGAACAACTGGTGACTTATAAGAGTAGATCCATGAAGACTCAAATTGATTATTTCCTTATAAGGCGGAGCGATTGAAATAGGTGTAATGATTGTGAGGTGATTTCGAAAGCATGCTTAACAACTCAGTATAGAATGTTAGTTTTAGATCTTGAAATTAAGGGATGGAGGAAGAAGAGAAATAATAGGAGATGTACTAAAGTTAGATGGTGGAATATAAAAGGGGACAAGATGGAACAATTTAAAGATAGAGTAAGAAATGTATTCGAATGAACATTAGAAGGAGATATTAATCAAATATGGGAGGGAGTAGCAAATCTGTTAAGGAATATTGCCAAAGAGATCTTGGGAGTTTCTAAGGGGTCGAGGAAGATGAAATCTTGGTGGTGGACTGAAGATGTATAATAAAAGGTAAAGGCTAAAATAGGATCATATAATGCTCTATTAGAAAGTACCATAAAGGCAGAGAGAGAGAAGCTAATAGAGAAAGGTAGAATCTGGAAAAGAAAGAGGCAAAGAAGACGGTCTTCATGGCTAAAGGCAAAGCTTATGAGAATTTGTACAAAAGATTGGATACTAAAAAAAGAGCAAAGGACATTTTTAAGTTGGCAAGAATTAGGGAACGAAAAATGAGAGACTTAAACAAAGTTCAATTTATAAGAGATAAAGTAGGGTAGGTGCTCATGAAGGAAAATGACATCAAGAATAGATGACAGAAGTACTTCTATGGCCTTTTTAATGAATGTATATAGGAAAACGTTGGTTTAGGTAACCTCAGCAAGTCTGAGAGATTTCATTACCTTTCTCACTGTAAATAGATCACAAGGGAATAAATTAAAAAAGTTGTTGACAAGCCTACTCGGAGTTACTCCAGTACGACTCTTATTTGGTCGGCATGTTTATTTTACCTTGTGGTCTAGTTGGAGTTACTCTTGTGCGGATCTTTTCCGGTATGCATTTTCATCTTGCCATTCATTGTCAATCTTTGAAATGTTCTATATGTACCATATTTTGGGTGTCGTACCTATTTTTTTTAGTATTATGATTATTGTTTCTCTTTATCATTTATTTGTATTTTTCATTTAGTTATTTATTATCTTTTTATTTTTTATTTTTTATGTATTTATTTATTTTTTGTATATGTATGCGCACTCATTTATAATTTTGTAATATCTTATGTAGGTCTATCAAAAATAACATTTTTACTAAGTAAGGCCATATATTATTAGACCTTCTCAAACTTCGCTCCTTAATGAGACTTCAACTAAGTGTTAATAATGAAGTATGATTTATATGATGAGATTATATACTAATTTAAATTACAAAATAATAGGACATCCTAAGTAAATCCCAATGGTTAGAATCAAGTATATTTGTTAGAAATAAATAGTTTAAGAAACAAATTTTATAGTGAATACCTTAAATTATTTATCATATCAATTTTGTTCGTAGGATTATTTCTATAACGATATTTGTTTTTCATTTCTTTGAATCAAATTGAATTATTTTGCATACAATGATCACACCTGCTCATACTCTTCATAACTAAAGAATCACCCAACCACCAAGTCTCAACAAAACAAATGCCATAATTATTATATGTATCAGAACCGGAGGCATTACCATTCACTGCCAATATGAGCTAATGAATTTCTATAATAACAAGATATCAAATTCAATCCAATACATGACCGAAGGAGAGCCTCTTAACAAATGAAGCCTGCCCCTATCACATGTTTCCTCAAGCCCTGTATTACTGAACGTAACAGAAGCTAAAGATTTTACAAGAATTTGAAGCGAAAACCAAATCTGTATGTGTTGAGAGAAAGAGAGACCGGAAGATATGTAACATCTTCAACACTACCCCCCTGAAATTATTGACAAACTCTGAATCTAATGGATTAGGTGAGGCCTCCTCACCGTTAGCTTTTTGATGGCTGAGAAGTGTGAGGAATTGATTCCTGTTAAAGCAGAAAAAGAGTTAGTTTTCCAGTGAAACTTCTGTCAAATGAAAACAAAGGAGTACATCAGAATAGCTTACATGATCATGATGTTGAGTATGATGATTTCACAATTGTTTCCCATTTAGTATTGGTAGAGGGCGGTGTCTTGGAATCCTGCCACTTAGTCTGAAAACCAGTGCCACGGTATGAATGTGAAAATGAATTCTGTGAGGAAATTGAAGGCAAGGTACGCCAGAGCCAAGACTCGGATGGTGTTTTGGGTAAAGTTGGTGCTACAGGGGACAAACTGTTTTTAACATTTCCTTGTTTTTGAATCTGTTCCTTGTCAATAGGACTTCCATCACCGGTTGCATTTACACATGCCAAAGCCTTCGCTTCCTGACATAGCTCATCAATAATGTCCCTAAGTTGACTAATTGGAGAATCAGAAGAATGCTTAGCATCATAACACCCCACAATTTTGTCTTCCAGTTTGGCATTTCCTTTTAGAACATTCAGATGTTTTGCAACTTGGAAACAAGAATCTGTTGGAACAGGTTTTCCCATTTCTCTGCTTTTCGACATACTCTTATAGTACCTTCCCACGGAGTCCGAGTACCCACTCATACCTAAGGGCCCTGATTTTGAACACATCTTATTTACGGTATCCACATACACAGTCTTCTCAATAGTCGGGCTCAGTGGGCGAGACCCTCCTCTGGTGCCATAATGGCTATATAGTTCCTGAGACTTACTGCTGTTCTTGCAATACAAGTTCATCTTATTGGCTTTGAAATTTTCAGCTTCTCTTGTAGTGCCCGGAAATCCCTTTCCCCGAAAGGGAGATTGAGGTGTTTGATTACGGAAAGGTGATATGGCCCCTGAACGCCTGAACGGAGATGTTCTACCAACTGTTTGCTGGTCACTTGCATGAGAGAACCTATTGGATCCAAAACTCGGCTTGTTCTCAACCGAGGGCAGCCTGGGTGATTGAGATCCACTACCTGTTTTTTGTTTATAAACAGCATGCCCTGAATGCTGATGAGCAGTAAAGCAATTCCGTATTCATCAGTTAACAGAAAATGAAAACCTTCATCACTTAATGATAACAAAATAGGCCGAAAACAAAAGATGTAAGAATGAAAGAAATAGTTATCTTTACCTTTTTCGAGTTTTGACTGTTAGATTTAGTAGAAGCAGCTTTCTTTGGTTTGATAGCGTTTTCGACGTGAGACCTCACTTTAAGCCCTAGAACAGGATTTAAGATGGACAAGGAATTTTTAAAGCACAAGCGAGGCAGCAAACCACAACCTTTAGTTGCTATATTGCCAGAAGTGCTATAGTCGTCATAATCATCTTCACATCCTTCTTCTTCTTCTTCTACATCCTGACTGTGATATGGAATAATAGCAGATTCCTTTTGATTAGCCTGAGGTGCTTTTGGAACACTAACTAGCCTTGAAACTTGTCGGGCCTTTACAACTGCCTCTGACTGTACAATTGCCACAGACTGCTTTTTTGAAGCATAATGAGGTGTCTCCAAAGCCATTGCCTTGGCAGCAGGTAGGAAGCGACTCATCATGAAATCTCGAGTTTGTGGATCTGTAGAAAATGTTCCTGTTGTCTTCACATTCAAACCATCACAACCGCTCAGATCAGTTGCGCTGCATTTCATGGAAAAGGAATCAGTTGGAGATATAGTGTCAAGAGCATCAGAGTAAACATCGTCGTCATCGCTACAACCATTATCTACTGATTCCAAGCCTGCATTTTGATTCACACCCTCCTTTGAGCAATCCCATTCTGGAACCTTACCACAAAACGAATGTGTTTCAGTTCGGGACCTAAATTCAGTTTGATCTTCACATTTTGCACCTGAATATTTTCCAGGCGGAACTCCTTGACTTGCAGAAGCCTCCTCAAGGACCTCAGTCTCAAGCGCACTACCATCCTTTGGTCTACCTGGGATATGTTCCCACTGAAAAGGCACAGCAACAGGTTCTGTTACTTGATCCAAGTTCAATTCACATTTGTAGGAAGGGATGGTATAACGTCTATTTTGCTGGGGATTATCAATTTTCTTTCCTTTGGCTGCATCAGTAGATTTTGTAGCAGTAGAATATCGCCTTACTGATAGAAGTGGGACATTGAAATTTAATTTTCTTTCCGCCATTACTCTTATAACCAAGCAAACGGTATGCACTTACTTCTCCCTCGAAGTAAAACAAAGCATAGATGATATCAATGTCCCTCCATATTCAGAGCTTCTAGATTATACATCTGAAAGTGAAGTACGATAATTTAGTTTATTGAATTGTCCCTCCGAGACGTCAAACCTCAGATTGAATGAAAGATTTGTAGTGAAGAAATACCAAAAATTAAAAAGAAAGGGATAAATACAAAAAGAAAAGAGGATGTTTATGACACATTAAGCGTCATATTAATTCTGTGCTCAGTGACCTCTGTTATATATTATTTTAATATCTCTGATTCTCTGGAAACATTATCCGCATCTAAAAATTTCTCCGGAGGAATCAGAGAAGACAAAAAATACAAAAAAAAAAAAGAAAATTTTAATCATATACTGTCACTTCATTTACTGATCAACCAAACAGATCACTCTTGCAAGAACCAATAAAATGTATCAAGATAGTCAATTTGCATGGTTTCTAGACTCAAGATTGAACTTTTCATCAGCAAGATTGGCATTTATTCTCCGAAGTTTAATTCTTTATCTACTTAAACCACAATTACTTTACAATGGATTCTGTTAAATAAGCAACCGACCATCTTGAAACTGGCCCTTTCTTGTACAATTCTAACACTATCCAGCCATGAACCTCTAGACATAATAAACAAACCAACTATGCAGGACATAGGATATGGAAGACGAGAAGAAGAGAGGAAAAAGAGTAACACCCATGTATGGCAAGCTTAACCCAATAGAGAAGAGATTAGGCGGAACTTACCTTAACGATATAACACCATCAAGATTATCAATCCAAAAAATCACCAAAATCAAAAAGAAAGAAAGGAAAAACGAAGAAGGAAGAAATGGGCGAGTGAGAGGGAGTGATAATGTTACTAACAAATGGAGGCGTCCTAAAATGGTGGCGAGAATTCTGGGAATGAGTGAAAACAAAGAAAAGTGACCATAATGTAAGGAGAGAGAGAGAGAGAGGGAAGAGATACAGGTTACAGTATATACACGCATACAGAGACACTGATTTAGCTTTTTCTGCTGTCCTTTTGCTTTCCTGGTCCTCCACCTTTCGTTGCATGTTCTTTTTTTTTCTTTTTCAGTTAAAAGAACGGAAGTGGTAACTGACAGGATTTCGTAAACAAATTTAATGCCATTTTCAACTCTAATGAAATTGATTTTAACGTTAATATAATATTTTAGCTGTGTATAATTAAATTTAATACTATTTTCGGTTCAAAACAAGCGTGGTTTGTGATTTTTATGCATATTTATGATTTTACTTCTAAAATTATCTTTTAATTTTTCTCCTATCTTATTAAGACAGATTACACAGATTATATTTTCAAAATACTTTAACATATAATTAATAACAGTAATCAGATATTTTATTAACTTTCTTAATAAGTATGTATTTTTTTAAAACGACACTTATTTTAAATAAAAAGAAGTACTACACAGTAAATTGAGATGAAGCAAGAGGAGGGTGGTTAAAGAGGGACGGTTGGTGAGCCAACAAGCATAAATTGGGCAACCAAAAAGCGGGGAGAGTGGACTTTTGGGCCAATCCTTTCATTGGCAAATAGAAAGATGTTGTCCATGCGATGCATCATTCTCACTTAAACCTTCCAAGGCAGGTAACACGTTTAGGTGGTCTCGTAGGAGATTGTGGACCAAAGATATGATGTTTCCATTATTTTCAAAATTTGTTAATTAACTAGGCAATCTACCTTGGATTCCCATGATTATTTATCACGTAATAAGTTAGTATAGGATGGTGGGTGGGTTATGTGATGATTATACTAATTTTTTTTAACTTAAGATTATGATTCTTTTAATTTATGTGATGACTTTATGCATAACAAAACTGTTGTTTAAACATGATTACTCTTCACCTTACGTGTTTAATGTCCTTAGAATAACTTGTTTCACCAATTAAATCACCTTCTCGTCCCATTCTTTGAAGCTTTTGTGAAAGTGATTCTGCCTCGATTGTCATGTTGTGAGACACAAAGAGCATGACGTTTTGTCCAAATTACAACAAAATCGATTTAATATGTGAAAGAAAAATTGCCTTTACTTTATTACGGTATGTTATAAAATCTTTATTAAGTTGCCTTTCCCCCATTTTTATCGATAATAAACTCTATAAAAATTAAAATACATACATAACCAACAATACGTAACCAAGCGGCTCATAGTATTGTCCGTGCTGCTGATTCTATGCCTGATTTAGAACGGGGATATGCCCACCATCTTTTTTGTATGATGCTTTGCTTTTTGACGCTACTAATATAGCTTAAATACATCATTTACAATAAAAAAATTACATACGTAACATAAAAATCATTTGAATTTTGAAGAATTTTAATCAACATCATGGCATTGGCATGCATCATAAAAATGGAGTTTCCATTAAAATATTTGGCAGTTCTATTGATTGTTCCATTCAAAAACTGATTTCTAATTGGAATGAGCATCTTTTCAAAATTGCTATACCATCACTGTGTTAAAAGGGAAGCAGATATCATTTGGTGGGCATCTTCAGCAATAGTAGACTCCACAGCCTAAAATGAACGAAACAAGCAGAACATTACCATACTTAATACCCGGTAGTGTAAGTGTAACATACCTTTTTCAGTGAAAAGAAGAAAGCTTTACCCTGCCAATCACATCCTCCAGAACACACCTAGGGCCCTCTCTTAGCCAACGAAGGGACCATCAGGACACGAGTCACACGACAGAGTAGAGTCCCTATCCTGTACTCTTCACCATGATCCAAAGGAGTCCAGATCTCCTGTCCAATATTATGGTGTCTTATTGTGTCCAATAAATCTCAACCATTTATTTATGTGGGGCCCGCATGGGACCCACGTGGGTCCCACAAAATAAATGGCTGAGATTCCATGAGACAGAATAAGACAGAGTAAAATTGGACAGAGGATCTGGTTTCGATCCAAAGAGCACGTTATATTATCAATTCTACGAATATCTTTAACTTTAGCTATAATGGGGACATTGTCAAGCATTCATAGATTGGACTTCAGTTATATTCAATGCAAGCACATGTATTACATTCCTCTGGTGCAGTTATTGCCTGCCCATTCAAGTACAAGAAGAAGCCTTTTTTTCTCCCCCACTTTATTAGGAACAGACCCATATGTTTATGTTATTATGTATCTACCATATTCTATGAGCATCTATCCATCTAATAAATAAGACCTACAGAAATTAAATGGATGTATACTCATGGAATAGATTAGGTGCAGAGTAACGGGAACAGGTGATCTAATTATATGTATAGAAATAGTGTTTAACAAATATGTAATGAAACAAAGAAGAATATAAGAACAATCTTAGTGAGATTTGATTAATTTAGTATGGTTACATCCTGGGGAATAAAAGCAATTATGTTTATATATTCAATTGAATCGCTTTTGAAGATTATATTTGTTTAAAATACAGCAAGGTTTACAATGAGTATATTAATATATAAAGTTTATTTGGTACAATTCAATATAAGTTGATCTTTATCAAATACAACTTAAAAACATAAATCTAATAAGTCTTAGAATTCTTTTCGGATTTGAAATTTACCAAAACTATATTTTCAAATAAAGTAGTCCAATACAAACACAACTTGAGACATTGTATATTAGACTATCTAACTTATTGGCTTTGTTCACATATGGACACAAGTTCCGAAACACCCGTGTAATAGGTTGTGTAACTCATCATTTTTTATTTGCACATGGACATGAGCTCTATATACCTATATTCCAATTTGTATCCTTCTTCAAAAAAATTTATGCCATACCAACCCACCTATGTACTAGATCAATTCTTTACCTCTACTTTCTAGAAAAGAACATGTCCTGACATAGAATTGTACACTAGACCATCTTTACCTAAAGACTTCTAAGAATCACTCGTTTTCTTCCTAAAAAGCTCTAAGATTGCACACTCATGTATATAAGTCATACACAATAATCTCTATAGCAATTATACTCCATATTGGTTGTAGCTTCATCTAACATTTTCATATTAATAAAGTCTAGACAATGCATAAACTCTCTCTATGATAACTAGCTTTGTTAATATGTCAGTTGCATTCTCTAAAATGTGAGCTTCTTTTAACAAGATCTTTCTAGATGGAATCAACTCTTTAATCTTATGAAACCTCATATCTATTTGCTTAGTCCTTACATGTTCTTTATCAAATAAATGTTACTTTGACTATCAGAGTGTACTCAAACTCCACTTTGATCAATGCTCATTTCCTTCACTAGTCCTATAAGCCATAGGGGAAAAGAAATCAAAAGAAAATTTGGAGATAGTTGGATTGTAAAGATAAAATTAATGGAGTTAGTTTCAAAAGAAACTTAGTTAAAGTTGGACCTTAGGAAAAATGACAAGTTGATAAGTTACATTTTGTCATGTTAATTATTTATGTTTCATGTTCTTTTGGTAGAATTTTGTGATATTCTGCTTGTGTTTCCATGGTAATTTATGTCTTTGTGTGTTCTAGGTGATGAAATACAAAGTGACGAAATTTGGAGCGAAATTGGCTAATCTGGAAACTAAAGATTTCAACATGACCCTGTTGAAGGCAACACAGTGCTGTGCTGGCAGATTACTTCATGGAAATTTTGACTTTATTATCTTAAGATTTGGGGCTCAATAATACCATTGAAGAAATCAAAGCCTGAAGTCTTGTTTGAATATTCATTAAGCATTAAAGGAGGAGGCCCACTTTATGATTGAAAAAGGAATATAGCCCACTTTAGAAAAGAGACAAAAAAACCTAAGGATAATGGGTGACTACGGCAATTGACATTAGAAGGAACCCATTTCATTTAGGGGCCCACGTTAGAAAAGAAGTAAAAGCTAAAAAGAAAAAAACCTAGGAAACAGGAGGGGGGCGGCAGTTTCAGAAAGGGGCAAGTTGACATCATCAGCACAGGAATAAAAACAAAAAGAGAACCTAGGGAAGGGGGCCGAAAAAAAAAAAGAAGAAGACATTACAGCAGTGAGTTACAAAAGCAACAAAGTGAACGTTTGCGGCAGCATTGGGGGACGACAGCAACTAGCAAACTTTTGGGAAGCTTGAGATTTAATTTTTCACCATTCTTCACCGTCAAAGATCAGCAGCGTGGGCGACAGTGGACATCGTCTGCACTTTGGAAAACAGAAGAGGATAGTCGCACGACAGTGGGCTGAATTTAATTTCGGTTAAGGTTTAATTTTAATTTCGATTTTTACTTGTCAATTTCAATTTTAATTGTTAGAGACTAGAATTATGTGTGGCTAAGTTTTTACTCTAGTCAGGGTACTTTACGTTTGATGCATGTAATT
>JAOQMR010000002.1:19128592-19149559 GCA_027563865.1 Erythroxylum pelleterianum
GAGTTGGACCTTAGGAAAAGTGACAAGTGTAAAGTTGCCTTTATTATTTGTCAGAAGTAAGTTTGAGTTATCCGAGAATTAAAAAGGGGGTTTGTTCTTTTCCTAAGTTCTTTCCTTGTTATCATCTTCTCCGAATTTCTTCCCATACACAGAGTTTTCCATCAAAACTCCTTCTGAGAGTTAACTTTGTTTTCTTATATATCCCTCACCACTTCCTCCACTGCTAAGTGTTTCTTATGCTTTAAGAAAAAAAATCTGAAGTTGGTTAGTGTTCACAGTGGTTTACGTAATTTTGTATGGAGTTAGGGCTTGAAGATAGTTGAAGCTTTTGGAGTCTTCAATAAGTAAGTAATGAATAAAATTTTTAGAGTTGTAGATTTTTGAAATAAAGTTGATGAATTTATTGTCAGTGTATGATAATGGCATTTTCGTATATTTATATTCTTGAACACTGTGTTAAGGGGATGAAAATTGTGGATATGGTGTTATTAGGTTTTTGATGAATTGTTAGTGATCATATGTTGTGGAAATGGTTCTTGGAGTTGAAGTAGCAATGAAATGATGTATGAATATATAGGTGTTTATACGTGAGTTGATGAAAACTTAGAGATGTTCAAGAAAAAGGTTTTTGAGTTGAGGGGTATCGTCTCAACCATCTATATCGTCTTAGGTTGACTTCTACTTTATCTTAAGTTGACCATATGTATCGTCTGTGACGACATCATATCGTCTATGATGACGTCATATCGCCTGTAAAAATGTATCGTCTGTGATGACATCATATCGTCTATGATGATGTCATATCGTCTGTAAAAATGTATCATCTATGATGACGTCATATCGTCTTAAAAGTTGCATCGTCTTAAGTTGACTTTGATTCGTCTGCTTTCTATTTCTTCTGCTTCTTACTATCGTCCGCTCTTTCCTTCGTCTGCTTTTTGTTTCGTCTGCTTCTTGTTATCGTCTGCTCTTTGCTTCGTCTGCTTTCTGTTTCGTCTGCTTCTTGCTATCGTCTTCTCTTTGCTTCGTTTGCTTTCTGTTTCGTCTACTTCTTGCTATCGTCTGCTCTTTGCTTCGTCTGCTTTCTATTTCATCTGCTTTCTACTTCATCTGCTATCTGCTTCGTCTTATGTGAACAGTAGACCCGAAGGTGTGATTTGGAAAATTCTGAAGTGAGTCAATGAGAAAGGAATAGAGATTTTAATAGTTTTAGTGAGACATAAATCTAAGTATAAATTATACTAGATTAGTTAGATATGAGAATGTTTTTGTGATGAAATTGATGGAAAGATATCCGGGATTATCATAAACGTACATTGTACATAATTCATTTCATTCATGTGCATTATTAAACACTTATGATTTTACAAAGTGTGATACATGTGTATGTTGTTTATTATAGAGGAGCAACTGGAACTTCAACCTTCAGACGTTGCCGGAACTTCCAGGAATTAGCTTCAGGAGCAACTTGTGAGTAACCTAGACGATCTCACTTAATTACTTGATTGCTTAAATTCTATTTTAAGTTATTGAATGAATGTGTTTTGATTGTTGATTCCAGATAATAACATGTCCGAGGAGTTATTTCGGCAATGTATAGGAAGTGCTGCTTGTATGTGAATGTGATGGAATAAATGTTACTCATCAATGACGTTGAATGTCGGACCTTGGGTCTGATGAAAATTATGATATGATTGTGAATGTGCAAGCGTTTGAATGATTGAGACAATGATATGTGAAGCATTTCAATACATGAATGCATGAAAGATAAAGGAAGTTGTGATCAGAGTCGCTAGTGAAAAAGAGCTTAAAGCTCAGATTGTGATTAAAGCCTCAGGCTCGGTTGTGAATGTACTCGATATCCACTAAGGGATGTAGGCCATAATTTGATACAACTCGGTATCCACTAAGAGATACGAGCTAATAAAAAAGCACTCAGTCACAACGAAAATAATAAATAAAAAGGAGTCTCACGTGCATTGCATTTATACTTGATATGTGTACTTTATATGATTGAAATGATTATGATGATTGTTGTAAAAGTGAAATGTGATATTTCGTGAATATGAAAAGATGTGAATAAGTTGTTACATGTATTGATGTGATGCATGAATTGAGTGGGCCATCAATGATGGTTACCTCATTGAGTTCGCTAAACTCACCAAAATTGCAACGTTGTCTTTTCAGGATCGAGGTACGACTTTAGCTACTGAGAGGCTCTACCAGTTGTGTAAATTGTGATTGGCAAAAGAAGCCACGGCTCAAAGGTCGATTAGCTGGGATTTTTGGCCAGTTTAGTTAGATTGTACATATTTTCCTCATTCATGTAGTACTATTGTATTAGGTTTTTGATGATGTACATGTGGAAAATGTTGAAAGTCACAATGTAGACTTTCAGTTTTATGAAATGAAATGAGAAAAAAGTTGGTTTTAAAATATTGTGATTTTCTTGTGATGCTTTATAAGTTAATTATGATACCATGCTATATAAAGTGAATGTAGTGATCGGTCGTAGCGTGCCATTATCGTAAGATATGTACCGGCGTCCCGGTGTATACCTTGCGATAAGGGAGTGCTACATTTACAGTCTCAACCACTTGCATGTACTCTAGTTAGTTGTTGACAATGCAACTATAGATAAAATTATTGATTTTCAACAAATAAGCCCTCCTACAAGAGTAGATACATACTATATAGTAGACCTACTATTGTCTAAATCTCTTACATAGTCTAAATCCACATACCACACAATCGAAAGATCATCTTATTGACAACTAAACATAATCCCATGGCTTTTTTGTATCTCTTAAGTACCTGAATATCCACTTATCGATATCCTAATGTTGTCCTCTAGGTTTTTCCATGTACTCGCTAACTTGACTAATAATGCTGGCATATTGTATCTTAGACATATCTTTAGCCTTTACATCTATTTTTGGGTACTAATTAAAGGAAACCTTAAGTGATTTGTCGTCTGTCTAACACTTCTTAATGTAAAAATATTGAGATAACCACAATTTTCTAGAGCTCTTATCCCTTTGAATCTACATTTTTACATGCTTCTTGTTAGCACCTAAATCATTCTTCTTAAATTATTTTCTTAAATTGTATATCATAGTGACTACTTCAACCCATAAAGCAATTTCCTCGATTTATGTATAAGATGTTTCTTTTTAGGTTGACTAAACCCTTTGTGCTACTCCATATAAATTTTCTCTTATATGTAATCCTAAAGAAAATATATTTTCACATCTTTTCACTCTAATTGCATAGTCAAACTAGCTACTAATATCATTAAAACTTTGAAAGAAATAAAAAAAATCATTATAATCAATGCTCTTTCATTATGCCTACTATTTTGCTACTAGTCAAGTCTTGAATATTACTCCTTTTCTTTTTACTACTACTAGCTTTCTCTTGTTTACCCACTTTCATCCTATAGGAATATTTCATTTGGGAAGCGATACCAACTATTATGTCTAGTTTTTATGCAAAGACTCACCCCCCTCCACTATATCTATTTTGGCATATGATATGTCTTACATTATTTGTAGCTATACTATAATGTTGCTCTTCCTTTAACATCTGTCCTATATGTTCTGAAACAAAATTTCTAGCCTCTTTCATTTTTTTTCTTTAGGCTTATCTAGTTCCACTTTACTACCTTTGTATTACCCTCAGTTGACCCTGACATATGTTCTTCATATGTTTGTTTCAATATATAATTCTTATCAAATATTGCATCCCTAATAATTACTTTCGTGTTTGGTGTTGGATCCTAAAACTTTTACCTATTCATACTTTTAGGGTAACCAATAAAGATACACTTCTTCGACTTTTAATTAAGCTTAGACCTCTTATTATAGAAATATGCACATAAGTAGGACAACTTAAGATCTTCAGTCAAAATAAATCTAACTTACTTCTTATCTATACTTCCTCTATAATTATCTCATCTAGTGAAATCTATAACAATATGTTAATGAGATAACATAGCATATCCAATGCATTTGTTAAAAAAAAAACTTAGAGAGCCCTGCTCTCATCCTTAAACATCTGACCATTTCAATTATATATCTCTCATCCTCTATAGAACACCATTTTTCTATAATGTTTTCTAAATTCTGTAATTTCATTAAATCATGTGCTACTCACATAACTTCTAAAATTGTGAATCCATGTACTCAATACCATTTTCTGATATCAGGTACTTGATTTTTCTTCATATCTAGTTCTCCACCTCAGGCTTCCATACCTTGAATTTTATAAAAACATCTAATTTTTACTTTACGAATGACATCCATACTTTTCTGACAAATCATCAATTATTGTAACAAAATACTAAGATCCACCCAATGACAACTTATAAGTAGTGTCCCACACGTCAAGATACATATAGTCCAAAATTCATTTTAGTTTTGTGTTTCCCCATCTTGAATGTTACCATATACTATTTTCCAAGAATATAAAATTTATAGAAGTATAACTTAAAATTTTTTACACCCTTTAATACGCTCCTTTTATAAAATTCTCTCATTCCTCACTCATTAAGATGACCCAACTACATATGTCACAAATTAGTATCAGCATTGTATAATTTACTACAATAACATATTAACCTACAATTATGCTCTATATTAATTTGATTTTTTTCTAGTTTTTACCTTCCATCACATTTGTCACACTTTTTATCACTTAAAGTATCTCTATCATTTTTATAGACAAAGTTGTTTGTATTTATAGGGTCCAAAAAAATCAAGTTCTCCCTTAAAGTTGTTCATGTCAAACATCACACAACATCTTTACAATAATATTAAACATTTTAATTCTAGCTAACCATGCTTTAAGGATTTTGTAAGCTTTCTTAACTGCCAACTAGATAATGCCAAAGTTTCCTGATGTATATGACAACAAACAATCTTTTTTAGGTATCATATGATGTGAGCATCCTATATCCAGAATCTATAAAACCTGTTGTTAACTGGTTGAAATGTTAAGCATGTTTCCATTTGCTACAATTTGAGTCCCTACTCTGTACCACATTAGCAAACTTAAAGAATCATAAAATTTTCTTTCATCAATTTTCTTTTCTTGTTTGAATAGTCTCTCCTCACATGTCCATTTTTCTTGCACTTATAACACTAGATTGCCTTTTTTTTTTACTTTTAGATTTTGATTTAAAACTCATCTTGGATGAGTCATCCCTATTATTGAACCAAGAGAGCTTCCAATCTATATTTTAACAATAATAAAGCTTAATTAATATTAATAAAATCTTTTTTAAAAGAAAATAATTTAAAAGTTATTTTCACTGTGTACAAATCAAGAGCAATCTCATAATAATAATAATAATAGAATCATATTTATTTAAGTAAAAACCAAAGTTAAGACTAAGGTAAAACGTTACAAATGAAAGTGCAATGATCATTGTACATCCCACTTAGTTGCTTTGATATTTTAGAGGCTTATCATGCATAAGTATGTCATCATTTTAACCCATTAGATGAGTCTTTTCGATCATCAAAGGAACTAAATTTTTTATTCCAAAGAAAACTCTCTTAATCTTTAAAACATTCTTTGAGGTATATTTTAATAAGTATTTAAGTCAAATTTTCAATAAGAAAAATAAGTTTGATGATTTTAAGATATTAGAATTAAGATTTTAGGTACATTGGTCAACCAATATACACTAGTAGTCTATTAATTCATAATGTAAATATATTGGTCGATCATTATAGCATATTGTTCGATTAATGTTCTAATAGATTTTTTTAAAATAAATGAATATTGGATAATTAATATGCTACAATGGTTGGTAAATATTCCAACAAATGGATTTTCATGCAATAAATGGCATATTGGTGGACCAATATGCTATATTGATCACCAATGTACTAAGATGACTATTT
Organism: Erythroxylum pelleterianum; assembly: GCA_027563865.1. Lineage (NCBI taxonomy): Eukaryota > Viridiplantae > Streptophyta > Magnoliopsida > Malpighiales > Erythroxylaceae > Erythroxylum > Erythroxylum pelleterianum. The sequence goes on from JAOQMR010000002.1 coordinate 19,134,502, forward strand.
TTTACTCCAAAGACTATATTAAGTCCCAAAGGCTATAAATACATGGTTTCTCATTAGTTTTAAAACATAAAAGAATTTGGGTTTTCTATAAACATTTTTGAAAAAAATTTTCAAAGCAACTTTAAGTTTCTCATTAGTTTTAAAATAGAAAAGAATTTGGGTTTTCTATAAACATTTTTCAAAAAGTTTTTGAAAGCAACTTTAAGATTTTATGTTACATTATAAAGTATGTAAGCCTTTACATTATCAAAGTAAGTCTTTTATGTTACATTAAAAGTATCTAATGGTCTATTGACTCCTATGAAATTCAAAGATGACAGAAAGGTTCCTAAACTAAAAGAAAATTAGGATCCTCAAGAGAAGAGACTCGTTTCTTTGAACAATAAAGTCATTCATATATTATTTTGTGCACTAGGTAGGAATGACTATCCATGTATAAAATTGTTCACAAAATTTGGCACATACTTAAATTCATACATGAGGGTACTAATCAAGTTAAAGAGAGTAGAGTAAGCATATTAACCCATAAATACAAATATAAAACATAATAAGAGATATCTAGCATGTATATAGGATTTATTAATATTATTAATTATCCCTAAGGTCTAAGAAAGAAATACATTAATGTTAAAAATAGTGAGAAAATTGCTCACGTTACTTTTATAGACTTGGGAAGCCTGAGTGATAGCCATTAAAGAAGTCAATGACCTAACGAAGTTACCATTTAGGGAGCTTATTAGATCTCTCCTTATCTATGAACTAAAGCTACAAGGCATAAGAAATGGCAATGACTGTAAGGAAAAAAATTAGCATTCAGAGCCTTAAAAGAAGAATCAATTGAGGAAGATAAGACATCCTTAAGTGAAAGCGATGATGAAGAGATGAAGACATCATCCTTATCACTAGGAAATTTAAGAGGTTTTCGAAGAAAAAAGCTACTCTAAAAGAAAAACCTTCAATGAAGGTAAGTTAAGTTCAAATAAGAAATCTTCCAACATTGTTTATTTTGAATGTAGAAAGCTTAACCACATGAAGTCACATAGTCCTCTCCTTAAAGTTAATGAAAGAAATGACCAAACAAAGAGCAGGAAAAAGATAAAAGAAGAAGGAGAGCATCAACTTGATAAAACAAATGACTCTAAAAGTGAACATTTAAAAGGAGAAATAACTCATATGGGCTTTATGGAAATTGTTGATAATGAGGTAATTTCAAACTCTAAGTTTGATAATGATATTGAATTAACTTATGATTAACTAGATGAAGGTCTATAAATTATAAGCATAGAAAGGGAATAAATTTCTTCTAAACTTAAGACACTAAAAGACTTTTAGATGAATGTATGTGTGAAAATGAAAAGGTAAAAATTAGGTTGCATAGAATCAAAGCATCCAAAAGTTTGACTATTGTAGATAATGAAAATTAGAAGAATTAAAAATTAAAAATGAGACATTAAATAGGGAAGTCAATGCGATCTCAAGGACTCCTTGTCTGAATCAAATAAGGGAAGTGAAATATTAGAAAGTATTCTAGGATTTAAAAAGAATTCCATTAATAAGTATTAGATTGCGTACATTTATAGGAGTGGATCCAACACTAAGACTACATTTGTCAAGGAAAAACATGTATGTGGTGAAAAGCCTTTACATAAAATAGTATATGAGCAAGGTGCATTTCTTCTAGACATTCATATACATAAGCTAGGGCAAAATGCAATTCCCATACATTCATGTATAATTCCCAATCTAGATTAGACAATACTTCCATCTAAAGAAAAAATACAGTAAAAATCAAAGAAATGTAGAGATGGTAATTAGATTGGGCTGGGCCTAAGAGCAGGCTTTTCTAAAAAATTGAGCCTTGACCAACCTCAAGCTTAGGCTTAAGCGACCTAGGCTCAACCAGGCAGGCTCGGCTCGAGGCCTAACCCTTATAAGCAAAACGATTTCATTTTTTTGCATTATTAATTTAGAAAAAGTTCAAGCTCAGGCTCAAGCTCTAACTCTCTAGTAGTGGGGATCGAGCCAAGTTTGGGCTAGGCTCTGGCATATACCATTGCCATCCCTAAAAAAATGTGTTAGTTACTAATAACACCTAAAAAGGGGTGAATTAACTATTGGTAAATTTAAATAACTTTCTCTTATCTAATGAATTCAATTAATCAAGAATTACATGATGAAAAATATCTTATTTTAAATTAATAAAATATTAAAAAATGATTTAAAGAGTATAAGGAAGAAGGCAAACAAATTTATGGTAATGAAATATGATATTTATTACTAACTTTTTTTATGTCATTTATCTTACCTTTGCATTATCTTTAAGAGTAACAAATCCTCTATCTTTATCTCTAAGAGTTGTAGATTGGAATGTGTCACTGTTCATATGCCTTGAGCATCCACTATCTACATACCATTTGTTTCTCTTTTTGTTAGAGGCTTACAAACTAAAAAAATTAGTTTGTTTTTGGTACCAAATAAGCTTAGGTCCTTAATGGGTTGTCTCCTTCTTTTTAACTTATATTTTTAAAGGATTACCTGCTTTTTTTTTAGAAAACAAAATTTATTACTATGTTTAAAGTTTCCAGAAAATAACATATCATGCCATATGAATTTGTTTATGAAAGTGAGGTCTAAAGTTATTTTTCATAGATACACTCCTTTGAATGTTATAGAAGTTGTGTATTTTCTTGGGAAGAAAATAAATTTTAATGTTGCAATATATGTGAGACACGTGTCCTTGGATTTTTAGATGCCTATGATAAGTTTAATCATGTGTCAAGAAATTATGCTTATCATTTGACCAATTATATGTGAACCTTGCTTAGATGATAGTTGATTTTAGGTTTAGATTAGGAACTAACATGAATACATAAGTCTTGCCTTTTGGCCTAGTATATGTATATAAATATCTAGATGAAGATTCATATGCTCATTTACTATTTTACGTTATGGATCTTCATTATACATGTATTTTCCTATAATAATGTAGCTTTAATATAAGGTGCACTCCCATAAGTATACTCAATCGCATGTCTATTGTCGGAATTCTTTTGAACTCCTAGTATGCTCTTTTAATTTTTAACTTACCTTAGTAAATTTAGACAAGGAGTCCCTCTTCAATATTTCATTCTCAATTTTAATACATTTACATTTTCATTGTCTGTAATGGCCACACTCTTAAATGGTCTACTGATATCCAATTCACTCTTCATTTTTTTTATTTTCACTTATACATGCATCTAAAAGTTTTTAAGTCTCTTTAATTTTAGAAGATAGTTTCTTCCTTTTAATGTTCATAACTTATAGGTAAACATATGACCTGAAATGATAAAAATTCTTAACTTAAGTATCAAATCCTTCAAATTAATGTAAAACATAAGCAATATGCTAGGAAAATAGTGTTAAAAATGATGTATATCTAGTATACATTAAACTTAATTGCTTGTACTCAATCAAACTAATCCACCATTCAATCTTAAGTAGAAAATAACTTAAAGAAAAGCTTAACTAATCAAACATACTAATCAAAATTCATCATCATTCATTCAATCTTAAAGGATAATCAAACTGTTTTACAACTAACTGCTTGCATCAGTTTTCAAGCTAATTCAATTGGCTTCATAACTCTTCAAACTTCACCCTAAATTATAAAATTTAATCAAATGCATAGAATAAACATACATAAGAATGTTTCAACTTTCAAACACATTTATATCGTTTTCACTAATAAAACGTAAACTTAAACAAGAGCATTAGAAGTTTGTTTGAAAGTCAACTAGTTTTTTACTATAAAGTAAACACCTTATCATGAATGCCCATTGTTACTCAAGTAGGTCACTATCTCAAATAGCTACTAGCACCACTCTTTTAACTTTTCTTATTGGTACAAAGCCATAAAGTGAATTTATTATGCTCATTTATTCACATATTACTATTTTTATTTTTTTCTTTTTCCTTTTTGGATAGTAAAGGTGCTGAAAAGAATTCATAATTACCTATGTATATACATTTTACACAACGAATATCATAATGATCATCAAGTACTCATTCTCTAAATTCATAAACTAAATCAAAATCACTTATTTATCAACATTCATAATAAGCTAAAAAATAATATAATTAAGCAAGACAATCAAATTCTTAATTCCAATAGCATGCTTTCAAAGAAAAACAAAATTTGAAAAATTATCTCCTTTTGAGAAAATAATGACAAATTTGATAAGCTTAAGTTTACTCTTATAAATCCAAAGCCTTACCCCGCACTTAAAATAAACATTATCCTTAATATTCCCATCATACAAGATAATGAAAAAATGAAAAAGGGTAAAAGATAAAAAGTACCTAAACATTCCTGAATTTTATGTCATTTAGTCGTATAAAAATGTGAATCCATTCTGTAGATGTGTCAATGAAGTACTAAATAAACTACAAAAAGAATCTAGGAGAAATTTTGGGTCAAAATGAAGTGAAAATATCATAAAGATGTATATATTCATCAAGAATATTCATATAAACTAGAAAAGGGAAAAGATACAAAATACAAAAATGTATTAATGGTTTTAGGGAGGTCGTGGTATTGGAGGTGATATGTAGGGAATTATCACCTACTAGTCCTCTATATCCTTAAACGAAATTATCTCCATCAAGTTCCCTATAGAGGACTCAATATCCATTATCCTCATTTCATTAATAGGAAAAATATTCTCCTCTTTAACTGGTGTATTAGTATCCTCCAACTCTTCGATACCCACATCTTTAGCATGCTTCTGAACAAACTAATCTCTCAGGCTTATAATACTCTATATGCTTGTTAGGCTCCCTAAGCTCCTCAAACTTGGCTTCATCTCCCTCTATATCCTTTGGAACATGCTCAATCTCCACATTTGTAGCTAACTTCTTTAGATGTACTAGTGAAGGTCAGATCTCCATGCTTGGATATTTTGATATCTGTGATAAGTGTAAATTGCATCATGTTTTACGATATAGTTTGATATGTGTTTAGCCATTAATTTGATCTTTTAGCACGTGTTAAGGTTAGAATTGTGTTAGTTTGTTAATTATTTGTGTTTTAAGTGTTTTATGGGTTAGTACAAGCTTTTGAGCTTAAATATTATATTTTTGAGGTACCTTGATGTGTTTGCTAGTGTTTCAAGGTCAGTATCGAAGAACGAAGGAGTTTTGAAAGACATTAAGGCTGAAACAACACCCCATCGTGACAAAATGCTTAATGTGGGCCACGATCGGCCTACATTGGGCAGACGCATAGTTGCTTATGAACTTCATGTTTCGAGGGACTTTTTGGACCTTTCAGACCCCGAAAAGACCTAGGATTACCCAAAAAGTAAAATACTATTTAAAGAACATAAATAGGAGCACAAAGTAGCTTTTGCATCAGCCGCACTTGAAACCGTAAAAAAAGAATACCAAAAGAGAGAAAGAAGAAAAGGGAAGACAAAGACGAAGACAAAGCTTACTCGATGTACTTCTTAAATTAGGAGATTTCTCGACATCATTGCCTTCCGTCATCTATTCTAAGTAATTATTTCCTTTTCGTTTCGATTTTATTTATGTATAGAAATGAGATAGATAGTGTGATTATAGGAATTGGAATATTGATGATGTTCTAAACTCTCCTTTGGGATTTTATTTTAATTTAATGATAATATAGGCGATTGTGTTTATTATATGAATGTCGTTATTTTATTGCGTTCTTGCATAATTCAGTAATAAACTGAGAGGGTGAAATGAATGAAAATGATTAAATTGGATTAATGAGAGTTAGGAAATTTAATAGAAATCGTGTCAAATTATATTGATAATTATGCAGAGCAAGATCCCGTGTGACATTCTGATAGTTTATTAAAGTGCTTCAGATATAATTAGGGTTTTTGGATAATTTGTGAATTGAGATATTCAAATTCCATAATCTGATTATGCTTTATAATTTAAGATTTGATGGTTATAACTCGAGAGAGAGTAATCAGCCCTAGGATAGTCTAGAACCGATACTCCTTTGACACATAATCGACTAGGTTAGCATTAATGATAAATAAAATTCCCTTTCTCATAAATTGGTAAATTCCTTAGGTTGAATTCTATTATGATTGCATATTGCACACTTGTTAATACTTTTGTGTTTAATTTCTAATTTGATTGGTTGAACTCAATTCTCATAATTAATTTCTGTTGCATCTTTTATTTTCAATTTTATAGTTTTTTTGGCCTTAGATTTTAGGATTAGATTACTCTCCTTCCTCGTGGGATCGACTTCTTTAATACTACGCTACAAATCGTGCGCTTGTAGAATATTGAGGGTTTATAAGATTAAAACTTACCTCGATCAAATTTTTGACGCCATTGCCGAGGAGGTGTAGAATTAGTTTAATTCTTGTAGTCTAATGAGTTTCAGTATATTTTGTGATTGTGGTACCTGATCACAAGAAGAAGAAAAAATGTAGGAAGTTTGGATGAAAAATTGAAAACACTTTGATTTGGATATCATAAGGTAGCGATGAAGAATCCAGAAAATTAAATATTAAGAAGAGATAAAAAGAACAATCATGGAGGATATATATTATAAGGAGCAAAGGACTCTTGAGGATTTCAATAAGCCCTAATTTAGCTTGGCAAATCATCATCCTTATAAGAATACGTACACTTCAGGGTGGCAGAACCACCCAAATTTCTATTGGTCTAACAATGTAAGTACTCATATGAGACATCAAGACCTATTAGTATTTCAACAAGATGAGTCCAGTTCATGGGATTCCAAATTGGACAAAATCATAGATAAGTTAATAGACATATAAGAGACCCAGAAGAGACTGGAAGAGCAATTTGATCAAGTAACGAAAAATCGTGCCTCTTCTATTCACAACCTGGAGATTCAAGTGAGATAGCTTTCTCTTGAAATTTGTAAGAGAAGTGTGGAAGACTCTCTGAGTAATATGGAATTACATCAACGAAAGCAATATAAGGCTATCAAACTTAGAAATAAGGAAGAGCAAGAAAAACTAGTGGGAAATCAAGCTAAACCCCATCTTGTCGAAGACCAAGAGAAGAAGAAAGAGGATGAAGGAAAAAATGACAACCCTCTCTATTATTCCTTAGATCTTGGTATACTATGCTTGAAAATTAAAAAAACTTGGGTAGATGTCCATGAAGAGAACCTCATCATTCGGATTAGTGATGACTAAGTGACATTCAACATGAATGATGTATTAAAGAATCCGAAGGAGGGCGACTCATTCAGAAAAATTGATGTGTTCGAATCTTTGAAGAAACGAGAGGACGAAGAATAGTTAACAATAGACATCAAGTTTGAAGAAGCTATGGAAGTCTTTGTTCAATAAGCTAAAGAAGAAGATGAGATGAGGGAGAATGAGGAAGAATCAAGAAGAGAACAACTCACCCTCTTACCGGGCAAACTGTTGGATTCTATAGAAGATTCATAAGTTTTGTTATTCCCTATTTTGTTAACAGTTCACTCAAAAAAAGGACATTACTGAGCTTAATTGGTTTCATAATTTTATCAATATTGTCCTTCTGATCATTTTGCAATTTGTAGCTTACTTACCCGCTAGGAAACTGATGTTGAATGAAAAGGGTAGAAGTAAGCCGCTCATAATTGATCTCGGTTGAGTTTCCAATGATACAAGGTCAAGCTAATGACCATAAATTAGCATGTTTAGGGTAGATTTAAATTGTTATGCAATTAAAGCTATTTCATTTCCATAAATAAATATCAATGATTTGGAATGTGTTGACCTACTAATTCTGTTACTCTCTCTGAATTAATTATAAGATAGGAAAGTCAGCTCAGCATCAAGCACATTTTGTCTTCGCCTTCGACACATCTCCACCTCAGTCACCATGATGGTTTCATGTAACACCCCACTCCCGCAATGACCTGAACCCGGCATCGTTGGTGATATCCGAGTCCGTGCCCCGCGAGGTAGCGTGCTAGAGCACTCAATTATTCAAAATTCGGTATAAATATATTTTTTTTGGAATTGGGCCCATATTCATTCATAAACATTATCAATCAACACAATTTTCAATAGCCATTTAGGCCCCTTTCACAATTACAAAACACTTGAGTCATTTCGGAATATAAATTTATACAAAAAGATGCGGAATATACAATTTCATACAAAATAGGAAAAACACAAATGTAGACGCGAACTGATCCTAACCTCTAACCTTCACTTGAATGCTGCATGTATACTATACTCCCGTTGGACTAACGGGGTATTCTTCTGATCCTGAAAATATTTGCAAATTTTGGGTGAGTTTTATGAACTCAGTGAGTGACCATCATCAATGGCTCACCCAATCACATAACATGTAATTCACACATCTCACTTTATTTCATATTTCACATTCAATACACTTAATCATTCATATTATGCATATGCAAGGCACATGAGACTCACTTTTCATTTGCTACTTTTTTGTGACCGAGTACCTAAACTGTCCCATATAGGGCTCATTGATAACTGTCCCTTATCCACTTGGGGGATATAGGGCTCATTAAACGTTGAGCCTGAGGCTCTAAATCACTTTTGAGCTTGAGGCTCATTTTCACTCGTTGAGCTTTAAGCTCTAATCGTTGGCTACTCTGGTCACAACTGCCATTATGTTTTATGCATTCATATAATGAAATGCATCACTCACTATTGTATATCCCATTCAATCACTTTCTTATATCTTCGGACCTTAGTCCGGCATTCAACATTAAAGTTGAGAATTCACACTTTCCTTCATAAGTCAATACACATTACTAACATGTTTAGCAATCACATTAAGTGCACATAGTTCATCCAAATCACATTCAATGAGCACTTAAATATTTCATTCATACATCACATTCATCGGACCTTCTGTCCGGAAACCAACACAATCAGTCACATTCATATAATAATTCAGTAGTCAATGAATACAAAATTCAAATAACAAACAATAAAGTGAGACTATCTCAGTCTACTCACAGTACGCTCCAAAATAGCAGTTGCTTCCAAATTCTAGATACGCCTGTATGCAGATGTTTAACCTGCACATCACAATTTATACAATACACTATTCACTCCCGTTACAAAACTCATTTATGCCCAAATAATTATATGGGCTACGTACAATGCATGTTCAATGACAATCTCGGGTATATGTTCTAAATCACATATTAAGCTCATTCCCATTTCATAATTCATATAAGTTTAATTGAACTTAGATTTACACTTCATTTGTATATGATCATTCTAAATTCTCCTTTCCATCTTTACCCTTTCCATGTGTCTAGCTTATTCATTAACTTACACCTTAAGAACACTTAGCTACTTTATATCATAACTTAATTTCTTGTCATCTCTTTTCTAACCTCAAATGATCTCATAATATCCAAATTCTCATCCATACTTTAGCACTTCAAACATATATACACACTTAGGCGCATCGCTCATTTACACAATAACCATAAATAGATTACCCACCAAGTTTGCTTGCAAAACTCCAAGTCGAGATTGTCTTTCCCTTTATCCTTGGGTAGGATTCTCTTGGTTTTCTAAAAGAAACCAAATCGTATTCAATAGGAATCCATTTAAAAATCCCACAATGCAAAAGTAACAAAAATTGAGTCCAGAATATTTAAACCCAAGCATTTTTCTAAACTCCATAAACTAGAATCCTTCCAAAAAATACAAAGATTCAAATGATCATACCTTGATTCTTCACCAAATGAAGAGATCTTTATCTCAAATGGAAGCTCTTTTCTTCCTCTTACTTTTTCTCTTCTTGACCAACTCCAAAATCTCTCTATGCATGTACACTTATTTATGTGCAACATTCAATATTTATGTGCATATATGCTAACATGATGCATGAGCAAGAAAATGCATTTCCTCAATCTCTCTTTGAGCTCCCATGTACTGAAATTTTGGGTCCGCACCCTTAGTATGAGAATAGGATGTTACATTTCATGTTACAACCATTTTCTTTTCATTTTTATTAGTATTTTGTTCTTTTACCTTCTGTATATTATTTCATTCTCCCTTATGTGCTTGTATGTATCCTTCTCACATTGAGGACATTGTGTTGTTTAAGTGTGGGGAGGCTTGTGTGTTTTACTTTGAGTGTGAATTTTGCCTATGTTAGTAAATATATTAATGGCTTAGATATCAACTTAGTTTTAAACATAATCTATTAGGTTGTGAAGAGTCATTAGCTCACGAAATTAGTGATCTGAGTTCTTTGGCTAAAATATACAAGTTAATTAGGATTCAGTGTTAGTTTGTCACCCTATAAGTTGTCACTTTTATTCATAATTTTAGATCTTTCGACTAAGTAGCTTTGCTAGTATTTTTTTCATGAAAACAAATAGCTAAAGCAACAAGGTAAGAATTAAAAAAAAAAAGAAAAAGGGTTTGTAAATTTTAAATAAATAACCATTTCACTGGCCTTTGGGTTATGAATAGAGCTAGTAGCCAGTTGAGACGTGATGTAGCCAAGTAACTGAATCGACACACATTACAAATGTGTGTCTTCGCGTCAAAAGGTTATAATGACGTTTCAACCAAGCAACTTAATAAAAACATGACTTAGTTGAGTAACCGGATCGACATTCATCACCAATGTTTGCCTCTGTGTGAAAAGATTAGGTCCATGTCCACAAAAGTGACAAAAAAGAATGTTTTCTAATAAAAACGTACCAAACTTGAAAGTAGCTTAACTTTTCATGGAAATGTACTTAGTTTTAGTTACAAATTTTGATTGACCAAATAATTATTAATGTGTTTGTAAAATTGAAAGGGGTGAATAAACTTGACATTTAAGTTTTGATTAATATGTATATTTAGTCTAGAGCTCCTAGACGCGAATTTTGCGTGTTAATAATTTAAAACAACTTGAATGATTGTGGTTAGAGTTAAATTTGTTTCGTGAAGTTGAAGCCATTACCTTATTATTGCATTGCGTGCTTTGTGTTTTTGTGTTGTTTATTATTTTGTTTGCTTGAGGACAAGTAAACATAAGTGTGGGAATGTTGATAAGTGTAAATTGCATCGTATTTTAGGGCATAGTTTGATATGTGTTTAGCCATTAATTCGATCATTTAGTATATGTTTAGGTTAGAATTGTATTAGTTTGTTAATTTTTTATGTTTAGGTTAGAATTGTGTTAGTCTGTTAATTATTTGTGTTTAAAGCCAATCTCTCTTGAAGATTTTTAAAATCGTCCAAGGGACTACCATAAAGTTCCTACTTTTTCATCAAAAGGGATTCCCTAACTCTAATGACGTCTGAATTCTTAGAAGAGCTCTAATTAAGTTTCTTTAGTTCCTCTTTGATAGCACAACCTCAAGTAAAGTTTGAATGAATCATAACATTGGACATTCCTGTTCAGTCTATTCACTAAGGCATCCCAGAATCCATCATTTTCACTCAAGTGATTGAAGAGCCTGAAAGACAAATTCCTTCTGTGATCTAGTGACAGGCCTTTTCTCTCTCTAGGAGAATGGTCTGAGCTTAGGGAATTGTTGAAGTTTGCATTATTATATTGGAATCTACTTAGCCATTCAAAATTCACTATAGCGCAATCAAGTTTTTTAATTATAATCAAGTTCTCTTCTTATCTATTAGAACAAATGAAATATCATCCATTAGCTTCAACATCAATAACTTCTAAAGTTTGGAGGCAAGACTTCAGTTCCTTACAATGAATTTTCCTACTACTATTTCCTTTAGTTTCTAACGAAAGCAAAGTACAATTAAAGTTCACTAGCTAAATCTAAGGATCTATGACTGAATTTTTAAATAGCATGAGCCCCTTCCATAGAGAAGTTCTTTGGAATGTAGAATTCGAATCATAAATAAAAGATATCAAAACTTTTCCAGTACCCAAGCATTCAACATAAAGGTGAATATATTGAAAAGAGATTGAAGAGTTTATCACCTTAGTTAGTTCAGGCTCATATGCAACAATAATTCTTTTTGGGGTGATATCTATGAATTATGAGTGGCTTCTAATTAATTTTTAAAAATCAAATATTTGCACATATATTCTCCCTTAGATTGGGTTTTAAAAGACAAAAAAGACTTTTGAGGCTATATAATATGCAACTACCATCTACTTCTTATGGTTATTTAACTCCCTTATGTCCTAAGGAAAACATGGACATTATCTAGAAGAGATAGGGGCATTGCCCTTTGCGTTATGCCCTGACTCTCTCCTCTCCAACATTAAAAAACCCTTATGAGCCTTGTATGGATCATCATCAACCTTATAACTTTGCTCATTTTCCTTAATAAGGCTCTCATCAAAACTTGAAGGGAGTTGGACCAAAATGTTTTGAGTGTAGTTCTCCCTAGTCCTTATTGGCTCATTTATAAGAGTATTACTCTCTACATTAGCTTTTTGGAGAGTCCCTAGACATGGAGAATAGCTAGTATAAACATTTTCCTTATCTTGCTTACTAAGTGTCTTAATATGGCAATCCATCAATTGGTCCCTTGTTTGAGGGAATTGAGAGGTTGCATTATCAGGAAAATCCACCAACTCGTCCTTTATTTTATTTGTGGGAATGAGAGGTTCAATTATCAAGTTCAAAGTTCAAACCCATTAACTTCACAAAATCACCTCTAGCAAATCCACCAACTCGTCCTTTATTTTATTTGTGGGAATGAGAGGTTGCCCCGTGTAGGCTCAGAGAGAAGGACATAAGGACTGGGACGAGTCAACTGCAATGGCCAATGGAATCTGAGTCTTGTTTTGTTAAAACTATATTTTTGGAATTTGTTTTTGGCTTGTCTTTGATGTATATGATTTTGGATTTAGTTGAAGGTTTGTAATAACCTTAATTCAGGCTGGTTCCGATTTGGAACAAGTTGTATTAAGCTCAGTGTACTATGATGTATGTTTGCTCTGAATCACTTTTGCTTTGAGCTATTGAGAATGCACGATGAATGTTTCGTATGTTTGGTTTTGTCTTAATTCTGTATGCATGTATGCTATGTTTTATGCGTGGTGTCCCGTATCCTCCCCGGGGATATCAAGGCGTCACAACTACCATCTATTTCTTATGACTATTTAACTCCCTTATGTTCCAAGAAAAAATGGACATTATCTAGAAAAGATATGGGCATTGCCCTTTGCGTTATGCCCTAATCCTCTCCTCTCCAACATTTAAAACCCCTTATGAGCCTTGTATGGATCATCATCAACCTTATAACTTTGCTCATTTTCCTTAATAGGGCTCTCATCAAAACTTGAAGGGAGTTGGACCAAAATGTTTTGAGTGTAGTTCTCACTAGCCCTTACTGGCTCATTTATAAGAGTATTACTATCTAAATTAGCTTTTTTGAGAGTCCCTAGACATGGAGAATAGCTAGCATAAATATTTTCCTTATCTTGCTTACCAAGTGTCTTAATATGGCAATCCATCAATTGGTCCCTTGTTTGAAGGAATCGAGAGGTTGCCTTATCAGGAAAATCCACCAACTCGTCCTTTATTTTATTTGTGGGAATGAGAGGTTGAATTATAAAGTTCAAAGTTCAAACCCATTAACTTCACAAAATCACCTCTAGCAAATTTTCTCCCAGTTGGTCTCTAGGATTTGCCTTGCTAAATTAAAGGAGGCCTCTATTGATATAAAAATCTTATTGTATCCTCCATAAGGATGTCATCCTCTCTCAACTTGAGTAGAAGAATTTCCTTAGATATATCTTATTGCTTGTCAATACTGATACAAAGGTGTGCATAGCATTTTATGTACTCAAGTAGATCATGTTGCATGTCAACACTAATCTTGCTTCATGTGCACCAATCCCCCAATAAAGCTTATTAACGTACTCAGGCCCTTAGCAAAACCAATATTCAAGCTAGGTGTTACGAATATTGATCCAAATTGGAACTTACTTTCTTAATATCCTCAAGTTCAATATATGGATTTCATATTTGTATAAAAATAGGAAGATTGTTGTAGTACCATGGACCAAATTTAATTACCTCAAGGGCCCTTTTCTTGAGTGGAGAACTTAAAAGAGAAATAAGTGGTCCTTGTTGAGCATAACATCTAGGGTTCCTTACTTTTCCAAATCTTGAGAGCCTACAATTTAATCGCCGAGAAAGAGTCTTTTACCTAAAAAAAAAAAAAAACCACCACGTATATTGTTCATATAAATTGAGATAATGATTCCTAAGTTCTACTTAGGTTTATAAATGAGGGGAAAAATGAAGTAATTCGCCTTATTGACCTATTTTCAAACCCCATTACAAGGTCTAAAGAAACAGCACTGGATACTGCTTTAAGTACATGAAAATGAAACAGTGACACTCTTAATAGAGAATAACAAAATTACAACTCCAGTAGATCATTCAAAGAAACATAAATCTCATTACCGCCACCCACTCCCCCTTCAATTTACTATTACTTAAAACAATTTCCCGCTATATAACTTGCTTGTTTATGGAAACAAAACATATGTCCTGACTAGGACGATCACCAAATTCCAACATGAGAAGTAAAGACAAATGACACGATGACCGCAATCTTCATATTCATATTTCATATACGTGATTCTAGTTTTCAAAGAATTGCAGCAAATCGATTTCTCTTCCAAATGAATTGTTGATACATTCCCTCTTTTTCCTCCAACTTAGACCAAGGAAGCTTGTGCTTAGCCATGTGTCGCTTCCTTGCAGCTATTCCCATGTTATCTCCTTCACTCTGTCAGAAACATGTAAACCATCAATCAAACAACTGAAGATATCCTCAACTTCAAATATGTACTCATGTCCAGTCATTAATTAATGCTACATATTGTAAGTAATTGTATACCTTAAAACATAGCCCTTCATCCACATCGCATATAGGATAATCACTGGGGCAACAGTAGTCTGTTCCAGTGCAACAAACAGCATTCTGATATGAACAACAACCATAGATTAAGCAATAGTCATAAAACTCAAAGAGGCAACAACATGTCTCATCACTTGGGCAGTAGGAGAAGTCTCCACAATCCCTTGGTGAAGGAGATGGAGGTGGAGGTGGGGGAGGTGGAGGTGGAG
>JAOQMR010000002.1:19162460-19174499 GCA_027563865.1 Erythroxylum pelleterianum
AATCAAATATGATGAATGATTTGAGATTTGATGACCATGATCATGGAGCTTCATATATGCTTTAACGTGGGTGTAAATATAAAGAGATTTATGCTCTAAATTTTAGTGTGTTAATGTTATTCATGAGTTGTTTAATAGAAACATTTATGATGATTATTTAGTGACGGATTGAATGTGATAATGGTGTTTGAAGGGTACTAAACATTAATGAACAAATGGATACATCATGTTCTGTTTTTGTGTAAATGATAAATAACAGTTTATGAGTTGTAGTATGGATGATTTTGTGTTGAAATTGAGGTGAGAATGAAGAGCATATGATGTAGAGTTGATGAACTATGTATATGATGGTTTGGAGGTAACATAGAGGAGTTGAAAGTTTGGAAAGTGAAAGAAGAATTACTGGAATATGTTAGCTACAGTATTTTTATGGAACATACATCTGTATTTTAGCCATATCTTGATCTTTACATATCCAAATGGGATGATTTTAATCTTATATTAAACTAGAGATATATGGATATATTTTTCATTAAGGAATTAACTTTTAATTCTGTATATAAGAGTTTTAAATTTTGGCTTGAAGTTGAGTATCGTGTGCTGTCATGGTTTGAGAACAGTCTGTAGTATTTTGAGTATAACTTGCAGAATATTGAGTCAAACTACATGAAATTGGTGTCGTTAGAAACTTAAGACATAAAGAAACTTTTGTTTAGAAGAGTGTATTGCCTAAATACCTCATTTTCCTTATCAAATGCATGATCGTTCACAAGCACGATCGTAATAGAGAAGAAGTTGCATGATCGTGCATAAGCACGATCGTGACAGAGAGGAATTATCAGGGAGTTGCACGATCGTCCTCTTACTTATCTTGATGTTTTGGACTTAATGGGGATTTGAAATGAACCTATATGGTTGCTTAAGTAAGTGGTTAAGTGATTGACGAGTTTAGGATGTTGATTAACAATTAGAATTGAAGAATAGATTGACTTGATATGAATGTATCTCAATTTGAAATTTATGACGGTTATAGGTATAAAAGTGTTCTTAGAAATGCTAATATAATTGTAAGGAGATGAGTAATGTGTATCGAGTAAGAATGAATGAGAGTTTGGATATTGTGTTATCATATAATGTTAGAATAACATTGGTGAATGATTGATTAATGATATTATAATAATCAAGTGTATTTGAGCTACGAAGCTTAGTGCATGATTGAGTGATGAACTTATAATAAATTTGTTTCATTGAGGTGTAAAACTAAGTTCAAATTAGACATATATGAGTTTTGAAGTATGAATGATCATGAGATGTGAATAAAGAAAATATACCCAGAATAGTTAAATTGAGCATGCATTATACATAACACATATACATATGTGTACGATTGAATGTTTATGTGATTGTACAATTAGTAATGCGTGTGCAATGTGTGTATTACATGATATGGATACACATGATAAAACGTTAGCATCCAGATGTTCCCGGATCTTGGAAACAAATGCTAATTGGGAGCGTACTGTGAATCGACCTAGATGGTCTCCTCTTAATTAATCGTTTTGTTTAAGCATCTATACTAAATTATTATTGATGTGAATGTGAATGTGTTAATTCTAGATATTAATAGTCCGAGGAGTTTGATAAATGTGAACATATTAGAAGTGCTTCATTGAATGTGAATGAGCAAGGAGTAAATGATTCTCAATATAACTGTTAAATGCCAGACTTAGGTTCGATAACATGTGAAAGTGAATGTGTAAAGTGAAATAAAGTGATTGATTGATCTTATGTGATTTGATGCATTTCATTTCATTTCATGAATGCATGAACAGATAATGACAGTTGTGACCAGAGTAGCCACCGAAAAAGAACTTAAAGCTTATAATGTGATTAAGAGCCAAAGACTCACTATGTATAATAAGCCTAGTATCCCCAACATATACAGGATAGTTATTAATGAGCCCGGTATCTATAATAAATACAGGACAGTTATAGACACTCGGTTACAACAACATAATAATCGAAAGTGAGTCTCATGAGCATTACATATACAATTGATATATATGTTTAAATGACTGAATTGTACTATATGAATTGTTCCGAATGTGATATTTGAAATAAGTGAAGAAAGTGTTTTTGACGCCACATGATGAATTAATGAAGTGATGTGCTATATATGTTTATTTTTATCTGCAAATTGAATATGAATTGTTAACTATTTGTGTTATGTGATGTGAGTGAGCCATCGAGGATGGTCCGCTCACTGAGTTCACAAAACTCATCAAAATTGCATCGTTGTCTTTCAGGTTCATAAATGGCCTAGCTAATCTAGTTGAAGTACCCACTTAATTGAGACACGAGCTAGTGATCAGGATCAGTTTGCACATACATATGTCTTCAAGGATTTTAGTATTTGAATTGTATTTCACAGCTACTGTACAATGTACTAGTAAATTCTGTAATGTAATGATATTCATGACTAGATATGTTTTGTTGATGAAATGGTTTCAAAATTGATTATTGATGTACTTATGATGTGTTTACACTTGAAATGGGCCAAAATGATTACTGGTCTGTTTGGGATGTGTTGTTTCTTGAGACAACAATTTTATAATGAGTTGATGTGATTGTCCTAACATGCCGCTTTCCTAGGGCATGTGCTCAAATGTCCTCAGGATGTACGGGTACGTGCTCGGTGGAAGTGGAATGTTACAACATCTTTCTTAAATAAATTCAATATTAAATTTTTTTCATTTTTATCATCTATATCAAAATGATTTATTTTTATACATAAAAATAACATTTGACACAATTGATTCTCTTTGTAAAAATTAGGTAGACTGACTAATAACTCATATGAATACTCATGTTTATTTTCCAACTCGTTGCTTGCAATAAAAAATTAAGAATATGTGAAAATAATATTCTCAAAATAAAATATAGTAATAATTATTATCGTATTCAATATTCATTATATGAAAACATAATATGGAATCATACATAAATTCAAAATTAACCAACATAAATCTAGCTCACATATTTCATCAATATAACTAAAGCACACAATCACTTATATATCCAATATAATCACCGTAATGTCTACTATTACAAATATTTCAATTATAAGGCACATAATCTCCATCACATCCAGCTATTTACAATAAACATACTAATTCACCTCACCAACCTTTATGTATAAAATAATAAACCAATAATTACAATACATAAGTTTATATAAGTTCCACAAAAACATGCACTACCCTTCAATTTTTAGATATCACAATATAAAATTACAATATTTGCATATCTAAACCATAATCTAGTATTTAACCTATATCACATACAATTACACCTAACCATATACATAATGGTCTAATCTACATACATATATCATATCAATGTGTATACCATCATTGTACATTTTAATCATCATCACCTTCATGCCTCCGACTAAATATGTTAAGGTATATTATGTCTTAGTACAAAATCTTGAGATTAGGACATCACAACTCCAAATTACACAATCTTATTTGAACCAATCACTATTTGATATAATATATTATTACAATGCCCTAAGATAACAACATATAATATCAAAATGTTGAATTCCATTACCCTATTTAATCCCCGTCACATAGCCTTATAAAACTCTCATAAATTATATAACCTTATATAACCCATGTAACACATTGTTCTAACTCATAAAATATATAAGACCCTTTGTTAACCACATAAATAGCTTCACCTAGCCCACGCATACATTTAAGCAACATAAAAATTTAAAAAGTCCCAAACAGCCTCGTATAAAACCCATATAGGATATAAAAGGCCTAATTACATTAAATTAATATCACCACAATTACATCCATACAATAACATTATATTCAATGTTTAATTGAACTCTAAGATCATAATATCAAATATCAAATATAACATATATATAATATTTATAGCACTCGAAATATAATAGTTTAACATATTACACTACTTAATCTAAAGTCACTACATGCACTAAAGTCACTACATGCACTCTTATTCCATGAAAAAAACATAATATTCAATATTAAATATATAACCAAATTATCATGTACACCACTTTCATAAGTCTAAATCAAAATTTAACATATTAAACAATTTATGTAATGCACTTTATAAAATATCAACAAAATCAAAACATATCATAAAAATTAAGTATAAAAAAACTAAGTAATAAGTCAACAACTACTAAGTAAGATCTTCTTCCATCCAACCTAACTCAAAATTTATAATAGTCATGTATAACTACTACTACTACTACTACTAACAACAACAATATTAATGATGATGATGATGATGATGATACAATAGCCAATAATATACTTTATGATATATGTTATGCAACTACAATCTGTTTTTCTTACCAAATCCTTCAAATTTCCTCACGATTCATTAATATCTAAGCAAAATTTTCTAGTTTTCAAATCAATTCCTAAGAACCCTTTTCCCCTTTAAAACTCTCTCGGTATGAAATGAGAAAGAATATTACAAATGAGGAAATAAGATGCACTTAAAGTGTCTCATAACTGAATCAACCATGAAAAATTGATCACGTGACTTTGATTGATTAAGAAAACTTAGCTAATCACTTTGCATATTATGCAACTCACTACTCGATCAATTATAAAAAAGAACATGATTAATCAATCTTGGTTAACTAAATAAATTCCATTGATCAATTAACTAAATATATTTTTTATTATTTATATGATTTGTAACCTCATCCTTTAACTTTTTATTCCTTGAATCATTTCATTGTGATTGTATAGTATAATGTTATGCCATAAATTGAGTAGTATTCAATTATCATAAAGTGGATAGATATACTCCCTTTTTATGCTCCTTCCATTTTGAATCAATTGCGACATTATTTACAAATCCTTAATAATGTTTTAACAATACTCTATTAGACATTATAAACACCTTTATAAATAACAATAGCACCCATTAATAATAATAATAATATAATATTTGGTATTATGAATCATTTTTTAAGTAGCTATATATATTCATATTTTACAATTTCTCATTCAAGTTCACTTTTCAACTAATTTAAAATGACATTTATTGATGAATATGTTACGCAAGACATCATTGCAACTAATTATTATTATAACTTTTCATATAATACATATGACTATTTTTAGGATCTCACAATAAAAAACTAATTATGATATTAAAAATCCTTTAATTAGCAAGAGAAACTATCATAAAGACAATTTATTACCTCGAAAAATAAGTGTAAAACAAATTCTATATAACAAGATTATTAATTTGATCTTTTGTAAATAGATAATAGCATTAGGTTAGTACATGTATCCAATTGAATAAGTTTCTCATATTTAAAAATCTAGTCCTATTTAACCAAAGTCATAAATCATTATGCAACTAATATGATGTGTGCTTATTTAATTCCAAGATATATCTTAAAATTAATTATATTAATCATATATTTTTAAGTTAAGTAGTTGAAGTTTGAAGTGTCACTTTTGGAAGTGTGATTAGTGAACATAAAAGTTAGGGTAAAAAATATACATATCTCATGTGGTTTTTAAAAATTTATAAAAATCTTATAATCTTTAAATTTTTTTAAAAAATTTTATAATTTTTAATTTTCTAGAAAATCCTCTTATCTTAGACTTCGGTTAAAAATAACGATGAAACACATGCAATATAAATATCATCAGAAAAGTTAAATGTTATAACATGTTAACCCAATTTATCTCTTCAACTTGAAGAGTTAAGTTAAATATTCATGTAAGCATTATTACACACACACTCGTTTGAAACACCAAAAAAGGAAAATCCCTCTTAATTACATCATATTAGGTTTAGGTGATTGAAGACTTTTGGTTGGTCACAATCATGGCAACTGTTACATGGTGAATTTTAAGGGTAGCAAACTCAACAATTCCAACCCTATAATGCAACCATAATCCCACACTTGGTTCAACAAAATATGCCCACAAGGAAGAAAAATGCGGATAGCGTTGTGGACTATCCAAATGAAACATAATTTGGTGGAACACTCAGAAATTATAGAACAAAGGCACCAACAATTAAGTAAACGAACATAGATTTATTGGCATAATTATATTACATAACACATGCAATTTGAATGATTTACAGCCCTTTTATAGCCTTCATAAAGTAGTTCAAGGATGAAGACAAACGCTGTTACAAGTGGTTTGGACAATTTTATATAAACAATCCTAATAATTAATGACATCAACTGTCATATTAATGCTTCTCCAACCATGTGTAACTCCATTCAAACAATGCACTTACGTGTGTAATGATGGAGACTCATCCAAAGACAAAGCTATGCATCGTCCACTTGATTAGCCATACAAAGCAGCCCACCAACGTACCAAAACACCATGTGACCTATAACTTCCATGTGCAACGTTTTAGTGTTCTAATAAATGAATTCCAACCATGTTAAACTCACCATACAATGTTACCAAAGGTTGTCCACTAATGTAGCTGTACTTTCCAGCATATATTAATTAATTCCAGCCTTATAAAACTCACACAACATTGTAATATTAACATAATTTCTTGTAACCCAAGCTGACCAACGCAATCTTCATTTTCTAGCACCTAAAAATTAATTCCAGCATGTATTATGATAGATAGTTTTGGGCTCTTATATTACCAAAGGGACCATACAACTTGCCAAAACATGCCACCATCATGTTGTCCAAGTTGTACAATGTTGGTGTTTACTGAACACCGAAAAGAAGGTCTCACAAACCTCCCCCACAAAAGAAAGTCGACGTCCTCGTCAGTAACTAAAGTGTCGAATCTATCCAACATGTGTGGCCTCGGCTACTTGCTCCCAGAGTTGGCCAATTTATCACCTTTTGCCCTACAAAAGTCTTACAAAACATGTTGGGTAAAATGTATACTAAAATGACACACCCTTGCATGCCATTTCGTCAATAATGTCAAGTGGCAGCAAACATTTTTACTACCGTTATGAACAATCAAGATGGAACTATAAGTCTGTTTGTAGCTCCCTATCACCATCGAAGGAAGCTTATACGAGCCCCTCTTAACTCCCTTCAATGTACAACCATCATATTAGAAGTCCCACTTCTAGGTACTTCTGCCACCACCAATGGATTGACATTAATTCCCCCTCTTCCAAAATTGGTCAAAAAATCTACTCTAACAGAGTCATCCTTTCCATCAACTGTTCCATATTTCTTCCCAACATTTCCACAAAAGCAGTATGCCCATAATTAGAAAATACCCCAGAAATTTCCCAAATGTAGCTCTGATACCAACCTGTTATGGGGTGAATTTTGAGGCTAGCAAACTCAACAATTCTAGCCTTATAATGCAACCAAGATCCCACACTTGGTTCAGTAAAATATGCCGACAAGGAAGAAAAAACGTAGACAATGTTGTGGACTGTCCAAATGAAATAGAATTTGGTGGAATCTTTGAAAATTACGGAATAAAGGCACCAACAATTAAGTAAACGAATAGGGATTTATTGACAACATTGTAGTATAGAACATATGCAATCTGAAGGATTTACAACCCTTTTATAGCCTTCAAAAAGTAACAAATTCAAGGACAAAGACATAGGCTGTTACAAGTGGTTTGGACAATTTTATATAAATTGTTTGAATAACTAATGACATCAACTGTCACATTAATGTTTCTCCAGCCATATGTAACTCCATTCAAGCCATGTACTTATGTGTATAATGCTGGAGACTCATCCAAAGACAAAGCCATGCAACGTCCGCTTGATCAGCCAAGCAAAACAACCCACCAACATACCAAAACACCATGCTACCTACAACTTCCATGTGCAACGTTCTAATGTTCTAGTACATGAATTCTAGCCACATTAAACTCACCATAGAACGTTACTAAAGGTTATCCACTAACGCATCTGTACTTCCCAGCATATATTAATTAATTCCAACCTTATGAAACTCACACAATGTTGTAATATTAACATAATTTCATGTAGCCCAAGTTGGCCAATGCAATCTTCATTTTCCAGCACCCAAAAATAATTCCAGCATGTATTATGATAGATAGTTTTATGCTTTCATATTACCAAAGGGATAATACAACTTGCAAAAAACATGCCACTATCATGTTGTCCAAATGGTATAATATTGGTTTTTACTGAACTGATCTCACAGCAACCTTGGAGAGCTTTGGATACTACCTTAAATATGCATTTGATACTTTTGCATGTGTCATCTTTTCGTTCATGACGATGTCATGTGATGATGAAATTAACTAGCGGGGATTAGGAAGCAGCTAGAGAATAATAAGTAAATGTCAAGTTGAATAGGATGATTCCAATTCCATGCATTGAACATCAAAAAGCTTGCTTAGGAATTCCAAATTGTGCTCATTAACCACCTTCCAGACGTAGACTTTATAGAGAAATTGTTAGTTGCCATACATGTATTAACACTTATCCTCGAACCATAACTTCTATGAAAGGAGAACGAAAATGTGGGCACAACCGCAAAACACATTCCGTCATTTCATATTGGTCCTGGGCTTGAAGATACATGAAGTTTCAAATATCGATCATAGAGATGTTAAATTTTCAAATTGTTGGTCTTATAATTATAACGTTTAAAAGTTGGATATAGATAAATTTAAAAGTAGTTAAATCTTTATCTAAATTTCATAATTTAAATGTATCCAATTTCTTCTATAATTTGTTATCAATATAACCTCTTCATTGAAGATTAAATATAGTTTTCACCCGATTCTAATTTTTTATTATTAACATATGATATTTGAGTGTAAAATAATTTTAATATTATAGTATACATATAACTCTCTATTTTCTCTTTTCCTATAAAAAGAAGCCACAATTAATAAGATATTGAAGTTATGTAGAACATATGACTTAACATCATTATGATGCCGAGATTTATTTGAAACTACATTTCTATTTTAAGAGGGTGAGCTTTAGAGCAACTCTTAAAGTTACTCCTTTGTGACTAGAAGGTTACAAGTTCAAGTAACAAAAACAATCTCTTTGTAAAAAAATGTAAAGAGAAGGTTGCGTACATTGATGACCTTCCCTCGACTCTCGCAAAGAAGGGAGCCTTTTGTAGTAGGGGATGTTGTATTTTTTTTTCTTTTTATATTTCTCTTTTAACATCCTTATCAATGTTTTGAATACCATTCCGTACCGACTGGTACCTGTTGAAAAATGAAATGATATTTCCTACTTCGATACAAACCTTGGGTAACGGCCAGTACTAGAAGTTTCACCTGGTACCGGTCTGTATTTAAAATATCAGTCAAATACTGATTGGTATCGTGAATTTTGATAAATCTAAGGACAAATTTGTAAAAAAAATTAACAAACCCCTCTACAGTCGCATCTCAACTCTCTTACTCTCTTTCTATCTCTCTCCCAGCTTCTCTCATTGCTATTCTACGTCGTTATCCTCTGGCCACCACCGCAACGCCACTTCCTGCTTGCTGCTCTGGCTCCCTCTCTATTGTGCCTTCCTGCCCTTACTAGTTTGCGGTATGTCTCTCCACCTGAGCCTCCTCCGTTTGCTGCTCTCCACCTCTCCCTCCTCTCCATCGACTGCTCAGCTACTCTCCTCCACCAGTCCAACACCATCACTACCGCTATTCAGTTGAAAAGTGAAATTAGATTCTTCATATAGGTTTTGACCTAACCTGACCCAAAAACCTAACCCGACCTACCAAATCAAATTAAAATTGTGAATTTTTTGTGTGCTCCTTAATTGCATTTATGAATAGTTAGAATTGACTTATGAATTGCATTTGTGAATGGTTGGAATTGAATTGTGAATGGTTGTGTTCAATGTGTTGAATTATGAATGGTTGTGATCAATGGGTTGAATTGTGAATGGTTGGAATTGAATTATGAGTGGTTGGAATTGTTGAATTTCTGAGATTTGAGAAATTTAAGTTTATAAATGTATGCATATTTTCACTTTCACCATTAACTTTAAAGGTAAAATGGATTACAATTCAATTTCTTGTGACTTAACCTACAAAATTTTAAATTAATGACTCTTAAATAATTAGTTCCACTATTAAGATCTTTTTATTCTCCTTTTTTAGCTCCTATATCACAATGAAGGTAAAGACAAAAAACAATAAAGAGGGGGACAAAATTTTACTTTCATATATTTTTAATAAATACAATTGATTGTTGAACAAAATATTAGATTTTGTTAGATTAGGATTATAATATACAAAATTTGATGAAAAGAGAGATTTTGTTAGAAAATAGTTTAATTATAAAAAAATCATGTTACCATTTATCCTACATTTATCTCCACATGGAATATCAATAGAGTAATGGAAGATAATTAATTAATTAAGCAGCTCCAATTTAGGCATTTTAAAGAATGTATACAATGACTTGAGCTATAAAAATCTGTTAAAGAAAGATTCGGGGAGAACTTGACATGAGGTGTGAAAGAATCATTAGTTTGATTACAACTCATTTGATTGCCTTAATATGTTAAAGACATTGTTTTGTCAAAGATGAAAATATTTAAATATCATCTATATAAACTAATGTCTTATTTAAGTCATACATAATGAAGTAAAAAATTTATTTATTAATTAAGTTCAATTCACTTCATGCGTGTAATTTTTATACTTGTCTTCAAACATTCAAGTTAATGACTATTAAGTGTATAGTGTTATTATGTATGTTGAATACTTGAATTGTTAGTTTTTGACTTGTGGTAAATTGTATTGGATGAAATTGAATTGTGTATGATGTAATCATACAAAAATAAGTTATAATATATAAAATGGATATGTGTATTGTGTAATTATATATGTTGATCGCTTGAATTGTTAATTTTTTACTTATCGGTAAATTATGTTGGATAAAATTAAATTTTGTTGGATGAAATTGAATTGTGTATGATGTAATCATACAAAATGAGTTATATTATATAAGATGGACATGCATATTGTGTTATTGTGTATGTTGAATACATAAATTATTGGTTTTTGACTTATTAGTAAATTGTATTGGAGAAAATTGAATTGTATTGAATGAAATTGAATTGTGTATGATGTAATAATACAAAATGAGTTATATTATATAAGATGGACATACGTAATGTGTAATTGTTAGTTTCGACTTTTGAGTTAAATAATGCATATTTTGTGATAGTAGTTGATAATGAAATTATCTGTTATATATTTGATATATGTGTTTATTTATTTTTCAAATAAATAGAAGAAAGTTTTAGTATTCATGAACATCTAACCACTTCAAAAAAAATACAATGATCTAGCTTGGGATCATGTTGTATTGATCCCTGATATGAAGAATCATAATATTTGTCTGCTATGTGATCATCATTTGATGTTGGATAGGAAAAGAAAACATGCAAGATTTGGTTAAATTGTCACGACCCGGCACCATATCGGGCTCATGACAACAGCCTATGTGATAACCTCGTCGATGTCCAGACCCTAGGCGTGGAATCACCCGCAAGTCCCGTAGAAAGGTATCGATACAGCGACTCGACTTTTATTATGTACCAGCGTCAAGGGTACGGAAGTCGCTTAATCATAATCAATTGTACCCCGCGCACGATTGACTAATCATTTCCTCACTAATCACAAAACAAATCACATACAATTATTAAGTATAAAAATCCAGTAAGGCACTATGCCTTCATTTATCAGTCCAACCGATAAAATGAAAACTTGTTATGTCTCTAAGCCAAAAGAGAACAAAAATATGCAGCATACATGACTCGATTATGCATATGCAAATTTCAAAACATTTTCTCTTAAAATAAAAGCCATCTTTTGTACTCCAAGTACAAAGTTTCTCAAAAATGTAGTTTCAACAAATAAAACATTATCCTTTACATTTCAAGTTCAGATTGGTTGAAAACAATATCATATCTCGAAATACATAATAAAAACATCAGTTGCACTCCAAGTGCAAAGAGTTATTAAAAACAATGTCATTTATTAAATATCTAA
>JAOQMR010000002.1:19181656-19192031 GCA_027563865.1 Erythroxylum pelleterianum
ATATCGACCCGAAGCTTAAGAAATTTGTTGCACAGGTGATCAACTTTGGTGCAGCTTTCCTGTAACTTAACAACAATTCTTTATAAAACACTTAAATTTACTTCCAAAACTACTTGGAGGTTGAAACGCTGTTGTCAGGTAACTGGACATTAACGACATTTCCTCTTGTAGTAAGCCTTTGTGGGCATTTCCTAACTCATCTCGATCAGTTATAAAGACTGTCTCCAACCATTATACCCGTATGTAGTTTAATCAAATAAAGATAACCATGCCTCTATGAATTTTAGATAGATGAGACAGAAAATGTTGATAATTTAGTTTAAAATATATGGTTAATTACTAAAAAAATTTCAAAATTTCTTTAAAATTTTAATTATAGCCTGAACTTTAAAAAGTAGCAATAAAATGTCTAAATTTTTAATTTTTTCAATTCTAGTCCGACATTAGTCTCACAGTTATTTTTGTTGATATAGCAGAGGCATATGTCGACGCCCCTCACTAATCAGACACCTTAACTGGTTTAAGAGAAGAATGTCTGATTAGCGAAATGACGTCATTTCTCTTTGATAGTAAAACGACGTTGTTTCAACTAAAATTAGATGTCCCTCTCTTCTTCCTCTCTTCTCCCTCTTTTCTCTGTCGATCAACGCTTAAAATTCCTACTCTGAAATCCCTAATCTGTAACCTAAAATCCCCCAACGTTCATAAGAGAGTGAATTCGTGCATTGGTGCTTCTTCTATCGTAAAGTTATTTGCCCCATCAGACCAACAAGTATTCTCTGTGATTTTGTGCGTGGGTGCTTCATAAGAGAATGATTTCGTCATTGGGTAAAAACTGAAGATTTCATCGCTGAACTTCCTGTGGCGCTGACTAAGATACGATTGATCCTTTCTCTCTCTATTGTTCTTTCCACACCGATTCGATTTTTGTATAAAATGGTGTGTTATTGTACTGGGGTTTCAACTTTGACTAGGGTATGAAATGGTGTATTGTTGTACTAGGGTTTCAACTTGGATTGCGTTAGGGCTCCGAAAGCACAAATCCAATTTGTTGTACTAAGGTTTCAAATTGGATTTGTGCTTCCAGAAAATTGACTTGTATTATGCTAAGGTTCTAAAAACACAAATCTAATTTGTTGTAATAGGGTTTCAAATTGGATTTGTGCTTCTAGAAAATTGAGTTGTATCGTGCTAGGGTACTAAGGTTTCAAATTGGATTGTGCTATGGTACGATTTGTTTGTTATTGAAAAGGAGGATTAACTTGTATGTGTACATAGCAAATTGAACAGTAAAATCCTTGAATACTCCTACACTTGGCTTTCAGTATGAAATGCAAGTCGAATAAAAAATAACAGAGTAACTGAATGCATGATGGTCGATTCATACTGTGTTTTGTGTTGTATGTAGAATATATACATCTTGGTAATTATTGAAAAATATGACATTACATAGTCCATAGCCTAAATATTCAATTATGTAATACTTCATCTTGATTTGCAAGGAAGAAGCTTCCTCTCTTTCATTTTGTAAATACAATGGTAGTTTAGCTAAAATCTTAATATTGGGGACATTAAGCTAACATTTTGAAAATTCAATTCTTTTTTGGGTGAGTTTATGAAAAGAAATCATAGTAGTGTTGCATTTAAGATAGTAATTAAATATTTGTATGATGATATTATAACAGAATAACCATTTATAGGCAAAAATAAAGTATATGTAGCTTTCGTTGGGCATGCGCCTAATATATATTTCACATGGGAAGATTGTTAAGGTGTTGTTAATGGATTCAAGGATGCTATTTATTGTTCTTTTGATAGTGTAGCAAAAGTTGGAAGGATATATTCTCAATTTTGTGAAGAGAAAGCATTATGTTCAGTGGTAAAATAAGTCTTAATATTTGTGTTTATATCTTTATTTTGTAGTTCATATACGATTTTATAGCTTGGTCGTGTACAAAAAAATAGAGACATTGTAATAGTTGGAAGAGCAAATGTAACTATTAGGTTTATTGTGACTCTTTTTATTTTTTATTCAATCACCTACAATATTAATATTCAGTCGTAAGCTTTTCATGTTGTTAAGGAAACTGCAATTGTTACAAAGTTTACATTGTAGAAGTAACTACAATTATTACAAAATTCCATCTATTAATTATAATTACATTTGTATCATTCATAATTACTTATCCTCTTGTAATTACAATGAAGAGTTATGTTCTATTTTTGTCAATTGACCATTGTTACTTTTTAGAATATGCATATATCACAGTAAGAATGAAAACTATGAGATTGAAAGAGCTAGCATTCTCGAATTTGAAATATATTTGCAAAAGGGGAAATGTATTAATTTTCATATATAATAAATATATCTAAATGGAAATTATAAACTATAATATATGCTCTTATAAACAATGATATGCTTAACATTCAAAGTAAAAAGAATAGCGAAAAAAGCAGTTAGCAAGGACAACAGTATTGAAGAGTAACTAACCGGAAAAAGACAACAATCATGTATAAGAACAATAAAGTCAATATCATTTTTGAAGAGTAAATTACATAGTAAGATCAAACAAGTAAATAAATAGGTTACAGACACTGACAGTATTCTATAAACTAAAACAATATCCAAAAATACTGGTTTCTCGAAATGGTTCTAACTTTTAAATCTCCATATTCAAAACCATGCCTCTGTCTTCCAACTTTCTCAGATAAATTGGTGTGCAATAAGCTCCATCTCAAAAGGCTTAATTCAGGGACTTTTGCATTGCTTGATCACTCACACCATCCTTACATAAACAGTAACTAATAGAAATTTAAAAGTGATTCAGCTCAAAAGAGATGTCATCAAGATCACTCACACACAAACACAAAGGACCTATCACCTATTTCAGCAAAATGATATAGATGAAATGAGCAAGAAAAACTTTTCATTCAAATATCATATAAAAACTAGACGACAATCATTCAACAACTCACTTCAGTAGTCACTGAGGGTAAAAAAACCTATAAATACATTAAACAAGCCATTACTGAAGCTAGACTCTATGAGAAATTAAGAGCAATGCATCATCAACAACAAAAACAATAGATAATTTACTGTCTTCGTAGGTTTAACATGTATTTTCTTGTGTTAGTTACAGCTGCACCTTGCACTTGTAGTTAATTCAAATATTGGTATAGAAATAACCAATCAAGTTTCTTGGCGTCGTTGCTGAGGACAATAATATTAGGAACACTTAGATTTTATTATTCTATTCATTTTATCTTATTTTGATTTATTCATATTTTTATTTTACGTTATTTTATTCGTTTTATTTTTAGTTTTATTTCTTTTTGTAGATTTGGACTCCTAGTCAATTTATGACCCGAAACAGATCTGAGAGCTTAACAAACCAAATCCAAAGATTGAAAGAATAGCGCACAAAAATCTTTAAAGGACACAACTACGGGAGTTTGAGCTAGATCATCGAATAGAAGACTCAGGAGGTCAGTTAGACACAAAAGAATCATGCAACATGGCTGACCAAACAAGATCCATGTTCAACTACGCTAGGCCAGACTTAACCAGTGTATAGTACATCATCGTAAAGCTGACTTTTCGAGCTAATAAATTTGAGATAAAGTCAATCATCATCCAAATGGTACAATAGTCAGTCCAATTAGATGGACTCCAAGATGAGGATCCTAACATGCATATC
Organism: Erythroxylum pelleterianum; assembly: GCA_027563865.1. Classification (NCBI taxonomy): domain Eukaryota; kingdom Viridiplantae; phylum Streptophyta; class Magnoliopsida; order Malpighiales; family Erythroxylaceae; genus Erythroxylum; species Erythroxylum pelleterianum. The sequence goes on from JAOQMR010000002.1 coordinate 19,185,355, forward strand.
TCTAACTATTTAGAGATATTCGATACTTTTAAGATAAATGGAGCCAATGACGATGCCATTAGACTGCGTCTATTCATGCTCTTCATTGATCACATGGGAACAAGTGGTGAAGAAATTTTGTTTAAAGTATTTCCCGCTTGTTAAGACTACAAAATTAAGGAACGACATTTCCTCATACTCCCAAATTGAAGGTGAATCTTTATATGATAATTAGGAGAGATTCAAGGAGATGTTGAGACGATGCCAACACCATGGACTACCATTGTAGATGAAAATGCAAACGTTTTACAATGGGCTGAATCAAAGTACAAACTAGTCTATAAATGCGGCAGTGGAAGGGACACTTAACAACAAGACACTATAAATGGCCCAAGATCTAATAAAGGATATGATCATGAACAACTATCGATGGTTCTCATCTAGAGCATGAACTAATAGGCCAGCGGGAGTACATAAGGTCAATGCAGTGGCGTAGTTAGAGAGCCAAGTGGAGGCTATGAGTAGAAAAATAGGTAGACCTAAAATGGCTTCACAATGTCGAGTAACGTAGTTTGAGGTGTGCGGCCTAGAGTACCAAGGACAAGATTATCAATTAGCTTAGCCCGAACATGTAAATTATTTAGGGAATTCTCCTAGACCCTAAAATAACCAATATAGTAGCACCTACAATCTTGGTTAGAGGAATCACCCCAAATTTTCATCAAAAAATTAAGGTTAACTGAGAAACAAACCTCAACTTGGATTCTAGCAATAAGCATTACAACCTAAGAAGCCTAATATGTGAGGTGATAATTGAATTCATTCAGGAATCAAGGGTAAAATTGTAATAGTCAGTTTCCAAAACTTACTAAGGGTTAAAATGTTAGACTTTTGAGTCATATCATTTTAGAATTAATGAGATGCATTTCATTCACATGCATAATATGAGCATATATACACACATAAATGTTGATTTGGAAAACATTGCAAAGATTATATGTGCACTTAATTGACATATTCCGGGGGTATGAAAGGTTTAAAATGGTTATGATATGAATGTCTATTTTTATGTCTTGAATTTTGGTTTGATGGATTAAAATCAGTAATTTGGAATTAATTGTTACAATTGGAAGAGTGATGAATTAAAATGTACATTTAGTCTAGGAAAAATGTTAAATGGCAAGACAAGTTGACATATGAGAACTTAAGTTGACTAGGCTTATGAAATAGTGACATGTGGCAGTGGAATTGAGTAACAAATTGCTTAGACAATTGGATGACAAATGGCTTAAGAAATTAAGTAATATCCATCATATATGTGGCATGTTGTAATCGAAATTTTATGATGATTGAATTGGTATGAACTGCATGTAGGATTGACGATGAAGTTGTGCTGATATATGATGGATGAATTGGTTACTTTTCTATTTTGTTTTTGCTGCATGAAAACAATAGGTTATAACCTGTTATATGGATGAATTAGTTTGAGGTTTCAAGTATAAATGAAGGTGAATCTATGCTAAAGATAGGTTCTATTGAAATGTTCTTGAATTTGGAAAAGTTAGAATTACATTTATGATAGGATTAAGTGAATGATAATGAATCAATTGAGTAGAGTTTTGTGAGATTTATGTAACCAAGATGGAAGTATATTAACATGAATTAAACTAGCTTTTGCGAGTATAAATTCTGAAAAATTTGAAGTGTTAATGCTGATCCTAAGTAGATGAAATTCGTGGAGAACTAAGGAAAATTGGACAGTGCACATCGAGGCACTCATCCCACGATCATGGGAAGGTCTCCCATGATCGTGGCCAACGCTTTGAAATGATAATTTTGGTTTTGTGAATTTATCAAACCAAATGAGGATAAGTCACTCTATATTGGTGTATTTAGATATATGCAGGATTATATATTCATAATTGATGCTTCTCATTAGATTGAAATGTATGATCAGATAAAGGAGTTGTAGCTATAGTAGCCAACGTGTGAAAAAGAGCTTTAAGTTCATGATTGTGCACAGAGAGTCACAAGCTTAGGTAACAATGAGCCCCCTAGATACGGGACTGATTGAGCCCAAGTTTATCATATAAACTGGCGACACTTTCATAGCTTTTAATATACGTTTTGACCCTTAATTCTTGATTTTGTGCTTAAATTAGTCCTTTACTGTGAGCTTATATTTTATGCAATTTGATAGTAAAAATTGTTACAAATTGACATTACTTGCATTATAAATTTTTCTAAGGACAATTGATACAGCAAATTGTTATTTTCTATTGTAGGAGCCAAAGGAGTCAGATGAGTTAACAGGACGTGAGTTCCAGAACGCACGAGAAAGCTCGTCGCGGCATAAACTAATTATCTCGCCGCGGCGCACCATGACGGAATATCTCGTCACGACGAACAGTCGGGTATCCGGACTAAATTTGGAAAATTCTCTCACTATCTCAACCCAACCTGCAACCCATCCTATAAAAACCTTGCCAAATTAGGTTAACAGGGAGATTGATATTTGGCATAAAAGAAGGCATCTATCTGGACCGACACTCGACCACCATCGCTACCTCTCATCCGCGACCATCATCCACCACCTTCATTCAGTTCATTGTCCACTCCACCGCCGGTCAGTATTGCTACCGTGGGTGACATCAAAGTTTTAGCAGTTGTGAAGGGTTCCGGAGTCATGTGCGGCTAGGTCATCATTCCCTCCTGAATATATCGCACTGCTTGAGTTCACCGGGCTTCAAAGAGGAGTTAATTTACATTGTCAAGTTTAACTGCATAGTTGTAAATTTCTGAGTTAGGGTTTTCGACAGTGTAGTTAAATTAGCTTGATTAGAGTTTAATCAAGTGATGAACAATGTTTTGTGTTATGGATTTAGTTATATGTAGAACTTTGATGCTTAATATATGAAGTTTCATATATGTCATTTTGGTGATAGTGTTAATCCTCTGTTATCTGCCTAGTTGTGTTTGATATTGAGATTACTCTTGACCCAATTTGACCACTTGCATTAACTTGTCCATTACACACACTAAGATGTTTTTAAAAAGGTTTTAAGAAATAGAGTTCATTGATTAAAATCTTGGACTTAAAGAGTTCTTTAAGGTTTGTTAATCGGAAACTTAGTGAATTTTACTCCCAGAAAATTTGTTTTGAACCATGATAGCCTAAGCTTGTTTTCAAGAGGACCTTATCATATTCGATTGTTGTTTGAATTTTCAATTTCATCTTCCCAAAAATCCAAAAATATTTTTATACATTCTTCTTTTCTTTAGTTAAATTTCCTTAATTCCTACCAATGATCCAAACCCCCCTTTTATCAACTTTGTTTGCATTTTTGACAATTAGGCTAGCTTAAACCTTTTTCGCTAGGTTCCAATTAAGTGAGACGACCCGAAGTTGCATCCTATATTGCAATCCTTGGAATTAAAATTTTTGACTCGGTTTCCGAGGGGCTGATCTTAAGATCGAACGATGGCACCGATCACTATCCAAGTTATCGATTTCTGTAACTATGGGTTCATAATGCAATTTACTCCCTCAGACAACAATCTCCAACTAGAGTAGTGCTCACTTCTCTACGTCACTTCTTACAGCTACAGATGATAATGAAAAGATATTAGTCAGAAGAGAAGAGGGAGAAAATTTTACCTTGGAGCATATTGCAAAGTGCTAGCAGTGTGTGTTTTTTATCTAGTTATAGTCTTGATTACTTTTTATTCTAGTTTTTATTGATTTTATGTACTTTTATACTCATGAGAAGCTGTCAGCAAGATGAACAGTAATCTAATTGCTAAGTGGGACACAAAGTTTGAACCAGGTGCAAAGAAAGCACTGCTGCAGATTTTGTAGCCTATTTTCATTACAGCTGATGAGAATCAAAGGGTTAGGTATGCCTGCTCAAAACTTAAGATGCCCACAGAACCATTCTCTCCATGTCTACATGTTTGAGAACCCACAGGAAACCATATTCTTGGTATTCTTTTTGTGCCTGTATGTTAATGTGATGAGCCATGTTTTGTTTAAGTTCAGGTTAGAACTTTTAGTGCCTATATATCCTTTTGAGTTGTGATTCATCTATATTTTTCATTGCATATTCTGTAGCACTAGTGTTGATTTGTGTTGTTTCATGCAGCCTGCTATATTGAAAACCGTGGAGGAGTTTGCACAATCAGTGAGAGTGAAGAAGAGAAGCAGAATGAAGACCAAGATTTTTGTGTTTAAGAAAAAACTAGAAATGATGATTTTGTCAGCAATTAAAAAATGCTTGGATCAAAAGAACAGAATCAAAATGGTTGGAAATCAATGTAGGAATGAAGATCAATGCAAGATAAGTGAGAAGAATGAAGCTACATGCAAAGAAAGGCTGAAGAATGAAGAATCAGAAGATGTGTAGCAAGTGTAGAGCTGTTTTTATATTAGCTAAAGCAAAAACCTAAAGCAGAGTTATCAAATTCTGAAGCAAACTTCTACAGCAAAACCTGAAGCAAGAAAACCTGAAACAATTGAAGAGAAGTCCTACAAGTTAATGGAGTAGAGGAATTCAAAGTCAAAGTGACATTTGGCGTTGAAGAAGATCAAGCTAATGAAGTCGAGCATCAGTTTTTGTTCCCATAGTTTTCAAGTATCTTTTGTCTTTTTACTTTTTGCAGCTTTAAATTATTAGGAGATCTCAGTGTCAGTTTTTGTTAATGCATCAACCAACAGAAATGCTTTTGTACTTGCTAAACCATTGAGAGTAAGATACTTGTCAAAATCTTACTCATTAGTTGTTTTTCATCTTTCATTTTGAGCCATTGATGTAAGTGAGCAAGAAATGTGTGAGAGCTAACTTGAAAAAGCTCCAGAACACTTACACAAGTAATGTAACAGTTGTAGTTTTATGAAAAAAAAACCATCTTCTTCTCTTCATCTCCTGCGTATGAAAATTACCTTTGTGTGTTGAGTTGCCATGAATATGTGTGTGTAGAAAGTTATGTTGAAAAATTTCTTGGGTGGGAATAAGCAAATTTGAAAGTGAAAATTTCCATTTCTGAAGGAATGAAAAATCTCATAATCTTTATACATCAAAACCTTACATACACTGAAAACCAAAAGCAAAACAAACACTTGTGAGATATATTAGAGTGACTCTCCTACATTTTTACAGATAACACATTTAGTATACAAAGTATAATTGCTGATTTTTTGAAAATCATCTTGTGGAGCAAACCATCTTGTTCAGAAGTTGCTGTTGAAGATTTTAAACATCTTCTAACTTTAGACTCAAATAGATTGGAAGTTCTGTTCTTTTCACTGAGGCTTGAGTTTGCAGCAGCCTTGAAGTTCAGGTTTTGTTGAAGTGCAAGGAGTCTTGCTCTCACTTTCTACAGTGGTATCAGAGCTATATGGTTCACCAACTTGGATTGAACCAAAATCATGTCAGGTACAAGCTTTCCCATGATGAATATGTAAAGTGTGCAAGGTAACATATCTGTTTTAACTGGTGAAAATTACAAAGCTTGGGCTCTTAGAGTTGAGGACTGTCTTAGAATGTGTGAGTGTTGGGATGTAGTAAATGAAGGAGTGATGGATGTTGAAGGATTGACAGAGTTAACAGATTAACAATTAATAAGAGCTAGGCAGGATAGAGATAAAGATTTCAAGGCTCTTGTTTTCCTAAGATCAGTAGTGACTGGGACAATTTTATTACGACATGCAAGTTGCAAAAGTGCTAAAGAATTGTGGGAAACTTTAAAAGTTGAATATGTGTAACAACCTGACAATCCAAACCACGTTATTGGAGAACTTTTCAACCAACTCATACTAAATCGAGGAGAAGATCAGCTAGGCGGAAAGATAAGTCCAAAGGGGTTTCCCCTTGGATGACAATACTTGTGTGGAACACATGGGGGTTAAATGACCCTCTGAAAAAACTAACGGTAAAGTATTTAGTAGCAGAAAAGATATCATTTTAGTTGGTCTACTTGAGATAAAAATAAAGGCAACTTTTGTACAATCGGGATTTACCTTTTTTAGGCACTCAATGGAAAACACTTACCAATCATTCCCACCACTATAATGGTCCTGTTACATGTTTATTTAATTCTGATTTCATTGAGGTTACACCGTGTAGTACTAGTGATCAACTCATGCATCTTCATTGTCGGTTGAAGGGACAGTCGTATCCTTTTGAAGTCCCCCTAGTTTTTGCCTAAAATTTTGCTTTTCAACGAGTGGAGTTATGGATGGATCTTCAGATTATACAAATTGGCATGTATAATCTGTGGTTAGTCGTTGGAGATTTTAATTGCTTGCTGAATACTTGTGAGATCAAAGGTGGAGCTGGCTTCACAATAGGGACTGGCAGAGAACTTACACAGCTTCTTCAATAGGTTAATCTGCTTAATTTGAGGGGAACAAGTCTCTTGTTTACCTGGACCAACAAACAGCAAGGACCCATATTGATCCGAAAAAGATGGATAGTGCATTGGTGAATCTTCATGGCTCAGGTACTTTCCAAAGGCATTTGTAAATCTTGGCGATAATATAATGTCATATCATTCCATTATTCTTATATAGAACTTGCAAGGAATGGCTACAGGTGGCACTCCCTTCACATTTTTTAATGGCATTACTCGACTGGAAGGTTTTATGGCGATAATTAGTAGATCTTGGCGGCATGAGGGTAGGAGTATAAGATGTTTCAGCT
>JAOQMR010000002.1:19272898-19283948 GCA_027563865.1 Erythroxylum pelleterianum
AGGTTGCCAACACAAGATGTTGGGACCACGCGATGCCAAGACAAGATCTTGGGTCGCTCGACATCGACACCGATCGACAAGGTCGCCAACACAAGATGGTGGGACCACGTGATGCCAAGACAAGATCTTGGATCGCTCGATATCGACACCAATCGACAAGGTCGCCAACACAAGATGTTGGGACCTCACGATGCCAAGACAAGATCTTGGATCGCTCAACATCGACATTAATCAATAAGGTTGCCAACACAAGATGTTGGAACCGTGCGATGCCAAGATAGAATCTTAGGTCGCTCGACATCGACACCGATAGACAAGATTGCCAACACGAGAAGTTGGAGCCATACAATGCTAAGAAAGAGTCTCGGATGACTTGGCCTCAACATCGCTCGGCCAGGGCCCCAAACAAGATCTCGGAACTAGACGATGCTGAGAGCAGAATCTTGGATTGCTCGAATATCTTTAAACTTAACAACTTATCGATCTATACCAAACATACTAATTCGTCACATGCAATCCGAGAAGGCCTTCCTTACAAAGCTACTAGTAGTTTAAAGCATCATTCACGGAGATAATAAGGCAGTGAAGGATAAAAATGATATCTTTTATGTTCTTTATATTTTTCTGGTCACAAGCCCGACCAGATGGGCCTCAAAGGAGGGAAAAAAAATCATCCCTTGGAAGAGCCAACAGCCGGCTCAGAAGAAGTAGCTTTGGAGGTCGGCAATGCGGTTTCGAAGGTCGGCATGACAATTGGTGAAGGATCGGGGCGAGGAGAAGCAAGCGGAGAGACGCCCCCATGAGATTGTTCTTCCTCCTCATCCGAGCTAAGGTCTAGCTCCTCATCCAGAATGAACTTTCGTTCTCTCTTGACTACCTCCCTCATTTCCTCTAAAGAAAGACCGAGACCGGTGGGAATCATCGGTTCGACATATTCCTCGAAGGAAGGAGGGTCTGACCCATCAGGAATGCAAACGTTGTGGCAGTTCTTCAGGATGGAAAGAGCCAAGTCGCAAGCGTACTCATGACACTCCTCTTCTAAATACTGATCTTTCCATCGCTTGATTGCAGCGATTCTTTCCCCCTTTATAGCGCCTTGTAATTCCTTCATCCTGTCCTCAGCTCTTGCCTTGGCCTGTACCGCCTCGTGGCAATCCTGAAGGAACTTGGATTGGAGCTCTCGATCCGTCATTGCCCTATAATTGGCGGCGCGCACCTCGACCCTCAGGTCCACGTTGTCCAACTGCAGCGCGTGGCACTTTTCCTCTAGCTCATCCCTCGCCGCGATCGTCCGACTCTTCTCCTCCTCTGCCGAGTAGAGCTGAGCCCTCAAGACATCCTTCTCCTATATCAAAACGTTCTTATGCTCTTCTACCGAAGCAAGTTGAGCGGTCGCCAAATCCCTCTCCTCCTTCACAACAGAAAGCTCTTCCCTCAAGATTCGATCCTGATCATGAAGATCCCTAACCTCCCGATCCAGCTGCTCGAAACGTCGACGCACCGAGGAGGCGAATGCCAGTTCCCTTAAATAGTTACGGATAAGACGGGCCGACAACTCCTGATTCTCTAACGAGTCTATACGTTCCTCGTCCGTAGGAGGAATGACCTTCTCAGCAATATGAAGGGACACCTCAAAGTTCTCGATCGACGCAGCCTTGTCCAGACTGATCGCCGGTTCCCACTTCTTGACGCTCGTCTTCTTCCCCTTTCTCTTCTTCGATGGGGCAACACATTCTTCCTCTCCCTCTTTTTCCTTTCCTTTGTCCTGGCTTGATGGGCAAGATTACCGGTCGATAACTCGAACAACCTTCTTCCTTTTGAGGGGTCGTTCCACCTCCTCCTCTTCTTCCTCTAAGACCACACGGCCCTTACCTCTTGACCAGGTTACCACCGTGGGATGAACGGGAGCGCCGGCCAAAACAAGCACCACAGATGGCTCGAAAACTGTGGGAGGAGCAACACTTTGCTCGGGAACAACAGGTTGAGTGACTTCCACGCTGTCCTCCCTTTTCTTGTCCAACCCCTTCGCCTTTGAAGGCTTAGCAACCTTGCGCTGGCCTCTAGCGGAGCTGGATGATCCGCCAAAATCCCCGGGCCTTGCCATGGCTGCACAAATATAAGAAACAAGTTAGAAACCAAAACCAATACTTGTGGAGTCAGCAAAAGGCTAAATCGCAAGGAGTCAACTAGGAGGGGCAGTCTCTTCTCCTAGCCCGCTAATTCGGGGCGGGGGGTTGATTAAGAAGGAGTCGGTTGACACTCCCCCGCGATACCCCCAAATAAGGCAATCAAAGTCGTATTGACTGAGCGCTTTAATACGGTAGACCACCTCCCATTCCTCTCGACTAAGGGTTAAACCTGAGAGGTCGTTCCATCGCTCGGCTAAAGGGTATCTCCACGGCCTGGATTCAAAGGACGATCCTGGGGCCTTCACTAAAAAGTACTTCATCTTTCAAGACTGGACCTTCGAGGCTGTCCCAGCCGGACGATAGCTCGCATCCCTATATTGAAAATGGGGGACCCCGGCGCCAACACTTGAACTCTGGTTCATTCTTAAGAAGTGACGCAAAATTCCGATCGATGGGGGACTCTCGAATTGATGGCACAGCAAGGCTAGGCCGTTAATAAATTTCCAGCCGTTCGGAGAAATTTAGCTTGGCCTCAATGCGTAAATGTCGCATACATTGTCAATAATCGGGGTATACGGAAGCTTCATACCCCCGGTCAAGAAGAAGCTGACCGAACAGCGAAGTAGCCTCCCAAATTACTATGGATCCGTTCCCTCTCGAATGCCAGCCTGGGCTCCCAGGACAAAGGAATGTTGTTCTTGATGACCGAGTGGTTCAGTTGCACCACGGTCATTGTGGATTTGTCTCTCGGCGGCTCTTCGACGACCAATCCATCCTTTCGGCCACTAACTGTGACCTCGTCAACCCCCTAACCTCCAGCGCCGTCACCATTTCCGCTGCTACTTCAGACGGCCTGACTGTCCGCGAAGCCCTCTCAATGTTCTCATCCCTAGGGCTACCCACATCTCCAAGACCACTCAACGACATGATTGCAAGAAAGAAAGTTATAAGGTTAAGAGTGGAAAGGGGACGTACCTAAGTTAATGGCTGAGATTTGTAGGTTTTGAACGGCGGTGAAAGTAAAGCTCCGAAACTCGCAAGCAACGAAACCGAAAATAACGAGAACAGAGACTAGAAAATCAGAGGCGAGGTAAAGAAGGTCCATAATCCGCCGATTCCAATATTTATAACAACATTCCACTAAATGGAAGTACCAATCGACATCAGACGCGTGGCAAAATCCGAGTAGAGGTCGGACATGTGGCAAGATCTGAACCGAGGTAAATTAGGGTCATCAAGAACCCAAAACGGTGTGACGGCCGAAAAGGACATGCCTGACGGCGCGTGATAGCGCATGACAGCTGCACGACAGTTGAGAGGACGCACCTTTTCAAATTCTGAATAGTGCCCAAAAGATACGCATCGTCAAGTCATAACTAGGTCCGGCGTAGCGACTAGACATCAATGTCCGATTGACAGCCTCGCTCTAAGCCCAAATCGAGCGATCGCCCAATTCTAGTACAAGACAGCCGATCGCCCCATCCTAGACTGAACAATTGTGCACTAGGCATGAACCCGCGTTCGGCCCCCGATCGTAACAAGAGTTATACCACACAGGGCATCGACCTCCGACCGACCGACCTCATAGTGAGTCATCATACAGACAGGCAGCATAATCCTTATATACTCCTCTGACCCTTCTCTTCTGTTAGAGTCGAGGAGTAGGGGGCTTATGGTTGGGTCGGCCTGGCCGGCCATACGAGGACCAATCCTGGGCCCAAATATCGACGGCCCAGTCATATGAGATAATCTCCCATGCAAACGCAAAGACTCACGTAAAGACCTAAAAACCTAGCGATTCAAGGTATATAAGGTACTATTTCTCCATGATTCAGGTACTAGATTACAACCATACTTTTCTCCGTTTTCATCAACCGAAACCTATACCAAAAAGACTAACTTGAGCGTCGGAGGGGCTTTTCGGGAATCAACACCCGGCCTGCCGTTATTTGTTTTACAGATATTCTATAGCTAGAGTCGCACAGATCATGGATCCAAACAACGACGTCCAGCCTCAGCAAAATCCGGCTGAACCAGTATCAATTCAATTTCATCAACAATCACTGGTGTCTTTATGGTATCAAGAGCCATTTCACTCTAGCCGAGCACTACACTTTTTTTCCTCTCCTCACGCCTTAGCCTTCCCATTTCTTGCCATAATGACTGGCGCAACCGTCAACGGCGACACCAATAATACCACCAGCCTAATCATTCAGTTCAATCCGGCGTCTCAACTCCCGATTAAGCTATCCGGAAGTGCTAACTTTTCCACTTGGAAGGCTCAAGTGTCTATGCTGATGCATGGACATGATCTTTTTGGCCATCTTGATGGCACCAAGGACATTCCCTCCTGCACCATTGGAGAGACCGACAACCCCAACCCAGCCTACAGTTTATGGTTTCGTTAGGACCAGCTCATTCAGAATGCAATCATGGCGTCTGTCGACCCAACTATTGCCCCAACCGTTGCCAATGCTAGTTCTTCTCAGCGTGCCTGGGAAGCCCTTCATGCTACATACGCAAGCAAGTCTCAATCGAGGCTTTTTAGTCTCCGTGATCAGCTTGCATAGCTCAACAAGGACACTCAGACAATGTCCGACTACCTCCATCGGGTTCGAGCCTTGGCAGATGAGCTTGCTCAAGCCGGTGCACCTCTTGTAAATGAGGAATTGATTGTCCAAATCTTACGAGGTCTCGGATCTGAATATCGTGAGATCTCAGCTGCTATTCGAGCTCGGGATACGACTATTGCGTATGAGGATTTGTATGACAAGCTGATGGATCAAGAAGCTTTTCTTCAACATGAAGAATCCAAGAAACCAGCAGCCACTATTACTGCTGCAGTTGCTCAACGCACTACGCCATCCAATACCAACTATCCTCCTCGCCACAATCGCCGCAATAATCAATCTTGGCTTCCAAATGGTCGGTATCAAAATCAATCCTCTCAGTGGCGTGGCAATAATCATTCGAATAATGGACGCAAAGGTATCGCTGATTTGGTTTGCTGCCAACTGTGCAAGAAACCTGGTCATGAGGCTGATGTATGCCGATCCATGTCTCATAATCATCATGAAGCCAAAGCCAATTATGCCATGATTCAATCGTCTCACCCTGATTCTTGGCCAGTAGACTCAGGCGCTTCACATCACCTGACATCTGAGCAGTATGATATGCCACGATACTACGGTAATGACGGTATTACAGTTGGGAATGGTATGAAGATCCCAATTACTCATTCTGGCACTACTCAATTAATTGCCTCTAATACTTCTTTCATGCTTCCTAACACTCTGTGTGCACCCGATATGAAACGTAATCTTATTTCGGTTTCTCAATTTTGTCATGATAACAAGGCCTCTATTGAATTTTTTCCTACTTTTTTTGTGTGAAGGATCTCAAAACGAGGACACCATTAGTGCACGGACGGAGTAAAGATGGCTTGTATGTATGGCCTCAACCGACGCAAACACCACCTCAAGCCTTTACTGCAGCCAAAACCACTCCTTTTGATGTTTGACACCACAGATTAGGTCATCCTCATTTAAAGATTTTGAACTTTGTTTGCAGCAAGTTTCGTTTACCTATTTCAAATAAAGACAATTTTACATCTTATAATTCTTGTCAGTGCAATAAATCGCATAGGTTACCATTCAAAGAGTTTACTTTAACCAGTACCAAGCCTTTGCAAACTGTGTTTAGTGATCTCTGGGGTCCCTCACCAGTGCTTTCCATTTTTTAAAAATTACATTACTGCATCTTTGTTTATCAATATACCAAGTACACTTGGATTTATACTCTAAAACACAAAAGTGAAGTCAAAGAAAATTTTCAAACCTTGAAACCAATTCTTGAAAAGCATTTTTCAACACATATTTTGTCCTTCTACACTGATGGTGGCACTGAATACAAAATCCTTGATCCATATATTGCCACTAATGGTATCGAACACCTAGTAAGTCCCCCTACACCCCACAAAGAGTAGCCATAGTTGAGCATCGTCACCGGCACATTGTCGAAATCGCAAAAACCTTGCTCTCTCAAGCTGAATTGCCGACCGCCTTATGGTCCTTTACCTGTCATCATGCTGTGTATCTTATCAATCGGCTACCTACACCGTTGTTGCACTATCTATCTCCCTATGAAAAGCTATTCGCCAAACAACCAGCCTATGCAACCTTGAAAAGCTTCGGATGTCTATGTTACCCTTGGCTAAAACCATATCAACATCATAAACTCGACCCAAAATCGACACCTTGTGTGTATCTAGGTGTGTCTCTCAGTCACCATTGCCACATATGTTATGATCCCATGACCAACAAGCTCTATTTGTCTCGAGATGTAACCTTTGTCGAAAATGAATTTCCATACAAAACACGGTTCAAAAACTTGCTGCCCAGAACAACTGTTGTCTGGGATATGTCACCTGTTGTCAGCCAAGATCGACAATCACTAGTACCTCAGCCTCCCCATGAGCTGCCTCCGCCGATCATTGTTCCCTCATCCACAGCCGACTTGTCACAAGCCCAAACATTACCACCGCAACAAGCCATCGACTCCACTGCTGCTCCAATGTCGTCCTCGTCAAATCCAGGTACTTCAATTTCACACTCTACCATTTCATTGCCTAATGTTAGTCCACATATCCATACTATTGTTCAACCAAAGAGCACTACCTCTCCCTGACGAACTACTACCATCACCCAAAATGCCCAAACCGAGAGCATCACCCAAGTTCCCCAACCCAACAACTCCCAAGCTGAAATCGAAAGCCTTAATCCTCTTTCCTCTGAAACCGTCCCTTTACCAGCCCTTAATCCTACCTCAAATCGTGTTGTCACCAAGTCCTAAAACAACATTTTTAAACCGAAGCCGAAATTCAACTATGTTGCCAATTTATCCCCTGATGTTGTCCCAACAACTGTTAAACAAGCCCAAAAATACAAAGAGTGGAGGGATGCACTGAAAGAAGAGTATGATGCATTAATTAGAACAAATACATGGGAATTGGTTCCTCGGGATGATACAAGAAATATTGTTGCTTGTAAGTGGATTTTCAGGATCAAACGTAAATCGGATGGGTCGATTGATAGATACAGGGCACGGTTGGTTGCAAAGTGGTTCACTCAAAGACCGGGAATTGATTATCACTCCACCTTTAGTCCAGTTGTCAAGCAAACAACGGTTCGGGTTGTTCTTACTATTGCTGTCTCGAGAAATTGGGTGATAAGGCAACTTGATGTCAACAATGCGTTCTTGCAAGGAGACCTACAAGAAGAGGTCTACATGTCTCAACCACAAGGGTTCGAAGCATCAGCAGCTCCAAATCACGTTTGTCGCCTTCGGAAAGCGATTTATGGCCTCAAACAGGCTCCATTGGCATGGTACTTGGCTTTGACAAATTACTTGCATGATCTTGGTTTTCAAAATCAAAATCGGATCCATCTCTTTTTATGTTCAGCCATAGTTCGGTTCAGATATTTGCTTTAGTTTATGTCGATGATATCGTACTTACTGGCAGCCATGAGATAGCTGTTGCAAGGGTTATTGCCTCTCTTCATAGTCGGTTTTCTATCAAGGATCTGGGTCAGCTTCATTATTTCTTGGGAGTTGAGGTCACTCGGAATGAGAAAAGTCTGTTTTTGGCTCAGACTGGTTATATTGATGACCTATTGGCCGCTGAAAATATGCATGAGTGTAATACAGCCCCGACACCGATGAGTAGCTCCGAGGTGCTCACATTACACGATGGAGCCCCTTCTTTTGATGCCACACGATACCGCTCTGTTCTTGGGAAATTATAGTACCTATCTTTCACGAGACCTAACATGAATTATGCAGTCAATAAGTTGTCTCAGTTTATGCATCGACCCTCGGAGTTGCATTGGAAAGCTCTAAAACGTGTTCTCCGTTATTTACGCGGTACTTCAAGGCTTGGACTGCAATTGCGACGAACGAATAGCACAGTTTTGTCTATGTATGCTGATTCCGATTGGGCAGGGGATACTGACGGTCGAAACTCCACTTCTGGACAGATTCTCTTTCTTGGTGCGAATCCGGTGAGCTGGTCTTCTAAAAAGCAACATACCGTAGCTCGATCCTCCACAGAAGCCGAGTTTAAAGCTGTTGCGAATTCTGTATCTGAAGTTGCTGGGTTCAAAACCTGCTTGCTGAGCTTCGTATCTTTCCAACTAGTGCTCCAACAGTCTACTGTGACAATGTTAGTGTCACATATCTCAGCAAGAATCTGGCCATAACCACGAGAATGAAACATGTCGCAGTTGATTTTCACTATGTTCGCAACAAAGTTCAACTCAATGAACTCAAAGTTGTTCATGTCCATGCCTATGATCAACTCGCTGATGCTCTAGCTAAACCATTGGCAAAGTCTTTTTTCCAACACCACTTATTCAAGCTTGGAGTTGCTTCCAACTGCAAGCTTGACGGGGCGTATAGATGAAGCACGTGTGTCTTGTACAGTTGTTAAGATAGGATTCTTTGGTATATACTGTTAGCTAGTTATTAGGAAGATTTGATTAGCTAGTTATTAGGAAGATTTGATTTTAATTTTCTCTCCTAAAATGTAGGAGTTACCTTGTGTAAATTCTTGTATTTAACTCTTTTAAATTTCATCAATAGAATCAATTCAATTTCATCAACAATCACTAGTGTCTTTAACTATGAATCAGCTCCACTTACTAAAATGAAAGAGAAGGCCTTACATTTTATGGAGTCAGATATGTCACGCACATTTATGAGTTCCCTATATCTGATTATGTGATCAAACAAATCATGTATACTATTAAAAGTGTTTAGGGTGGCATTTTAAATTTGCTTTGATAATTGTTTCACTAAGACATCAAGGATAAGAAGCATTAACTATAAGATCAACAATAAGGCTCCTTTATATGATGGATATAGGATGCGAGTTTATTGCCTTTCTTGTGTCAACTAATTGACTTATTATTGTAACATCTCAATTATAGTAGTTTGGTTGTTACAAGAATGAAAATTATATTTTTGGTCAGGTCGAGTAGTTTTAAGGGGTGTGAGCTGCTCTGCTGAGGTTAATATATCAATGTCTTCCTTAAGTATCCATAGTTCTTTCTCTAAATAAAGATATTTTAATTACTTTAGATTTTTCGTAAGTAAGGGTATTTCAAAATTTTTAAAAGGTTCCCATAGTCAATGCTAAATGATATAGACTAAAACTGAGACAAGCATATTATACTACTCTCACATATGTAAGCTTACATAAATAAATAGCCAAAGTATCAAGGTTATTCTTGACAAGACACTTTAATACTTAAGTCAATAAAAGAAAAGGATATTAAGTATACAAGAGAATTCTCAAAGTAAAGTTCTAAAATTAGCTTTTATTTGCTTAAAATCTTATTAAGTAAATACATTTTAAACATGTCAAGACTTTCTCACTTTAATGAACAAAAAAATTTCTATGGATATTTTGTTCTAAAAACCTATATGCTCGTATTTTTTAATCTTAAAGTTTGTTCCATTTTCCTAAAAAATTTCAAAACCATAATATATAACCTCATAATTTAAAAGCATGAAGTATGTAATTCAGCAAATTCCATTAAATTTGGGCTCCAAAAGTTTTAATTGTCTTCATGGATCAAAAGACATAAAGTTTAGGATGATTTGAGGTAGAAACCGATAACTTGAAGTTGTTCCTAGTATGCAGGCTCGTGTCTAATGTTGTACATAATTGTGTAAATGACGAACAGGGTCATTTGGATGAACATGTAAGCTTCTATAAATATGTACAAGTTTACAGATGACATTTAGAGATAGCCATACACATTTGGAGTCAAACACGGCCATATAAATGAAGGTCACAGTCATATCCGTCGACTATGTAAGTCACTAGTTTTGAAGGACGTAGTCACTATACACGGTTGTAAAGACGGCCATTTGTCATATACAATCTTATCCTTTTGAGATAAAAAAAATAACTTTGAAAAATATAAGTTGCATAAAACAAAAACATATAATGATCGAAGAGTTTTAGAGTCTAAATAACATTGTTCAATTACAGTTTCACTGAAGTTTGATTTCTATATATATAGAGAGACATACTACTCTAACTAATATGTGTGTGTGTGTGCGCGCGCGCATATGTGTGTGTGTTGTTTGTATGTCAATTTGTACTCCATCTTTAAAGGTTTAAGAGAGCAATAAGAGAGCTAGCAAAAGAGAGATCTAGAGAGATCAACTATAGCTGTCTTGTGAGGTATTCTTGAGTGAGATAACTTGAAACTTTTATCGCTTGTATCCTTTTATTTGATTTAGTAGATTTATTATTGGTTTGGCCAATGATTTTTTTTACTTCTACATTGGAGGATTTTCTATGTTAAATCCTGTGTACAATTTGTATTTGAATCATCTTTATCATTTGAGTGGTTTGTTATTGGTTGAGTAAACATAAAAGATTTTGTGAGTGTTATTGCTTAGAGCCTCAACATTGATAAATTTGAGGCTAATCAAATAATAAAAGTAGTTATTTTTAACAGAAAAATAACATTAATGTGGAAATAAATTAATGTACCTCCAATCATATTGATTAAGTTAAAAATTAAAGAGTGAATTTTATTTCCTAAGAATTAAAAAATATAACTATTCTTGGTTATGTACTTTGTAATATTTGTCTAAAAATGTGTAACAACTAAGAAGAAGAATATACATGCATTTATATAAAGGTTAAGTTAAGCATCCTTAAGTGTGTATTGATTATGTATTATGATTATGTAGGAAATTTTTAATTTAAATTTAAAAGTAAAATATTTTATTAATTATTAATAACTTTTAAGTCAAACATGTATGTATATGCGGCATAAAGAAGGAAAAGAGCAATTCCCTCTCTATGTAACTATGTCTGTGTTTATACAATATGAAAGACAAAA
>JAOQMR010000002.1:19302429-19320345 GCA_027563865.1 Erythroxylum pelleterianum
TTCTTTACTAACTCATCTTGGGCCCATATCATTTACTCAAGCCCAAATCAACTTATTAATTTCTAACTAACACATTAAATTTATGCTACCTACCATATTAATGTCACATGCTAATTAATGTCACTTACCACAATTAATGCTAATGCTAATACAAATTATTTAAGCTAATCATGCTTAATAATAAAAAAAATTCCGGGGCTAATAGAGTAATTCTTTCCTCCTATTTTTAAGTAGTCCTTTGAACTTTCTCAAGTTTCTGGCATACATTTATATTTCTTCATCTTCTTCTTCTTCATCTATTTCTTCGTCACTTTCATCAAGAGAAGAGGTATTAGCTTTTAAAGCAATTGACTTTTGTAACTAACCTCTTCCTCTTCTTGATTTGAGAATGATCTCATAGTTTATGAGAGGTCCCACCAAGGCATTGAATTCCAACTAATTGAGATCTTTGGACTCCATAATTATTGTGACTTGTGAGTCCCATTCTTTCGGCAGTGAACGGAGGATCTTTTTCACCTTCTCGCTATCCGTCATGTGCTTTCCAAGGTTGCCTAATTCATTGATAATTTCTGTAAAACGATCAAGAATAGTAGACATAGACTCACCTTCCTGAAGTAAATATATAGTCAATATAGCACTTATCAATTAGCTTAATAAAGAAAAATTTAGGAATTTTTTCATAAAGAGGACGTTGATCAAGATGATTCATTATAAGTTTGATTTGTTCACATTTTCACGTCCTAACAAATATTAATTATACCAATTAAGTATCGAAATCAATCCAAAACAAAAAAGATAATTCTAACCAGCATAACTAAATCATATCTTATCAAAAGTATATCAGATACACGCGCATAAAGGCATTGAATTGTCATTCAAGGTCTTATTGGTAGCAATTCACTTAATTTTAGTGGCTCTTAGAACAAGTGGTTTAAACTGACCACTTATTTGTAGTGCGACGCTATAACTTGTTATACAATATTTTTTGTAGTTAATTTTAATTTTAATATTTTGAAATAATGATAAGATGTGATAAATACTTGTTTAAGTATATGAGTTATTGTAACAGTCCAGACCACCCGCTTGCAGATATTGTCCGCTTTTGGCCAAGGCCTTCATGCCAAGCACCCTCACGGTTTTGCTTCCAGATGCCTTAGTGCATCCATGAAAAGTTTTTACAGGACTTCCCAGGAGGTCACCCATCCTGGTACTGCTCTGGCCCTAGCACATTTAACTTCGAAGTTCTGATGAGATCTGGTGCGTTAGGGCATGAAAAACGCGTCTGCAAGGGAGAGGTTTTCACATCCTTATAAAGCATGCTTCATTCTCCTCTCCAGTCGATATGGGATGCCTATGGCGCATCCTCCCCCCCTCAGAAGGGCCAGACGTCCTTGCTAGCACATCGCTCGGGTACTGTCTCTGATAGCAATTGTAGGACCTCGACCTCTCAGACCTCGCATCTACAGGGCCTTGACCTCTCGGGTCTCGCGCCCACCCACTTGCAGATATTGTCCGCTTGGAGGATGCGCCATAGGCATCCCATATCGACTGGAGAGGAGAACGAAGCATGTCTTATAAGGATGTGAAAACCTCTCCCTTGCAGATGCATTTTCTATGCCGTAATGCACCGAATCTCATCAGAACTCCGAAATAAACGTGCTAGAGCCAGAGCAGTACCAGAATGGGTGATCTCCTTGGAAGTCCTGTGGAAACTTTTCATCCCTTCCCTACGGGTCAGAAGGGGAAAAGCAAAACCGTGCGGGCGCGAGGTCCTAGAGGCCGAGGCCCTAAGCAGACAATATCTGCAAGCGGGTGGGCGTGAGGCCCGAGAGGCCGAGGCCCTGTGGACGCGAGGCCTGAGAGGCCGATGTCCTACAGTTATTGTACTTACTAGTAGGAAAATTTTAATTTATCTTTATCTATATATAAATATCAAGAAACAATAAATGTGTGTCAAATTATACCTTTCTTTTTTTTTGCATATTTTTCTTTTTTATTTGATAATTTTATTAATCCTTTCTAACTTTAGAACATGATTTTAGAGTTCTATGAAATCTTTGAGTTGTGAATAAAGAGAGAATCAATAAAGCTGAATTCTTGCTAAACAACTTTAAACACTTGAGAGTTAGAATTACATGAATTTGGTTTTCAAATCTGTCACCTTCAGTTTTCAACTATGAGAATTATTCGATGTGAGCAATTAAACTGACATTTTATTTAAATACTTATGAATTATAGGATGTCGTAGGGATTGAAAGAGACCTAACATTTTTCCTGGAAAACTAACTATTAACCTACTAAAGAACTACAGTGAAGAGAAATTCAAGAAGTTTAAACCTTTGTATGCCATCCATATTTCGGTTTCTAAATCACTGTTTTCAGGGACCATGACTCGCGCCGCATGTGAGAAGCTTGAAGTTTGAATTGCTAAAAACCAAGATTCGTTGCTACAAATTATATTGTTGATGCAATAAATCTATTACTTAGTCTATCAAATGCAACAAATCATGTTATATTTCAAGAAATCAGTAAATTTTTCAAAGAAAAGTAAATATATAGAAATAATTAAAGATGCATATTTAAGATTTGGTAACGGTGCATCTTTAAATAAATACAAGAATCTTTATGAAAAATGTTAAAAGGAGTGTTGAAAGATAATATTTTTATTTAATTAGTTTGATTTTAAATTTTTGAATAAAAAAGATGCGATAAATTCTTCTTTAAATATACTAGTTTGTTAGATAAATTAGTTATAATTTTTTATTTTATCTTTAGAATTTGGCTTTATTCATGTATAGATCATGTAACGAACAACAAATAAAATATGGGTTGTCCCACTCTGTGAGGTGCCTACAAATCAGCGAGAGGATTAGTCATTGGATCCGCCGGTAGATACCCTGGTTTAGACCAAACAAAATAAAATATGAGCTAAACTACAGTCGCCTTCTCTTCTTTATTTTTTTTAATAGTTTCAGCTTCCTTCTAAACTTACGACAAACATGTAGTTTATGTCACTGTTGTCTGTCAAAGTTTCCTTATAATTGGATGGTAAAGATAACCACCCCACACAGGCAATAAAAAGGTAAGGAATGATAAAAAAAGGGAAGAATTCAAGAATTATGATCGCTAATTCAATGGTAAACAGCTAACTTCGTGACCATTTCTTGAATTTGATCCCCACTTTCCACACCAATAAATAAAACAGAAACTTGATTCAACGACTTCATGTGGATAATTTTATATGTTCCTTTTAATATATTTCTGTAGGATATATTGATTCAGCGACTTCGTGTGGATATTTTTATATGTTCCTTTTAATACATTTCTATAGGATATATTGACCCTTCTCAGGGTCGAACGAAATTGTCGATTGAATTGATCTTTATTCCTATAGGAGAAACTTTAGCCTTATAAACATTTCACAGTGATGAGGAATATTTACTGAGCCGATCATATAGATTAACATTAGCAGGCAAGACGAACTTGAGTAAACAGCGATTAAGGAAGATGTCCCAATTTGATATACCTATTTAAAGATCTTTGATTTATTTTCCAAAAAGAAATGACAAAATTACTGTAGCGATCCTTGTGTTATACGAAAGTAGATAATTAAACCCTGAGATATAAAATGTTACTCTATTAACCTTATGTTTTCAATTTTGCTGCAAAAAAAACCCTTAGACGTGTGTTGTTAAGGGGCTGTGAGTTAATAAAATTTCAATTCAGGATTTTTTTTGCTAATTTTTATATGTCATAGTTTTTTTTAGCAACTTTTGAATAACACAAGTTATTAAGGCAATAAATTCAAAAAGAAAGATTAAGGAAGATGCATATATAAGTGCATCTTAGCTAGCAGACGGTGGATTAGGATTTCCTGTCTAAGTTAATCCTCTTAAGTTGACCTTAAATTAGTGAGCTAATCTGTGCTGGCATAGCAGCAAAAGGAATCTGACTAGCTTTCTATAGTCTTTTATTATGAAAAGAAAAAGGGAAAGCTCAATGGCAAAGATTAAAAAAAATAGCTATAAAGGAAAAGAGGGAGACTTTTCCTGCCTCATTTTATTAAAGCAACTTGACATTGAGTATCCACCATAGCACCAAGCAACATGGTTTTTTCCATGATTCTCTCCAACCCTTTTCGATTTCTTTCTGTATACTTTATTAATCGAAGCATGACCATATCTTAAGGACAATTATTATATATAGCACATCACAACTAAGGTGTTCACGACACTTGTTTTTCTAGGAGCTATAGTGTAATTGCCGTACTCAGTGAAAAAGGAGGATGACTACTAGTTTAGGAGTAACCGTAGTCATCTTATTTCAAACTAGATTAGGGATTTAACTCATTGTTTCCCCCTTTTCTTAATCAGGTCTAAGTATTATTCTTTAAGGTAGATAAATTATAATTACTACAATTTCAGGACATATCCTTTTTTACTATTATTAATTGACTGCTTATTAGTCCCCATTCCAGTGAATATTAGGGTCTTCAATCTTTTTAAGTTGGCACTTGGTTATATGGGTGTGATTTATTGCTAAACATGATTACATGCACAAAATTTTGGCTAAGCCTGTCACTTGTTACTTGCACATACAGGAGTTATCTCAGAATATAGTTTCAGTCGACATGCCTGATGAGAACTATTTGCAGACTGTCAATAGTGATCAGCTGCAGATTATATTCTGCACTTTAATTTAAACCTCCATGTAGTGTGCAGGCACCAAGACTTGAACTGCCCCAATTATCAAAAAGTTCACACTAATTGTGATCACCGGCCCAATATTTATACACTAATTTATAAGCTAATATTTTAATAGAAAATGGACTTCGAAAGCATTTTAGAGAAAAAAAAGTCTCTTTAATTGAAACACTTGAAAATAACTTTTTTTTGTTCTATATTATATAATCAGAAAAGATTCCCTTTAGGGAATATTTTTTTTCTTAATTAAACGAACATATTCCTCTATTAAATAATGGATTAACAATCATAATTCCAACACATTCAGGTTCATACAACCCAACACTTTCAAGATTCATGAAAAAGAAGCAATGACGTTTATCTTAAATCCATTATAAAAAGAAAACTTGAAAGAGGGCGCGAGCTAAGGCCAAAAGACAATAGCACCAACTATCTTAATAGTTCTTTTTATTAACTTAGGCGATAACATCTCAAAAATAATATTGAGTTTAAGACGAGGAACCCTAGAAATGCACTACAACAAAATAACCTTTTAGCTACAATTTGGAAATCATAGCTGAAGGTTAGTTTGGGTCACCTTTTAATGACCATTTTTAAAAATTAAAATCATAGTTAAATGTTACAACAAAGTAGCCTATTGGATAAGTTTTTTTTTTTTGGGTTAACAATTTGAAAACTGTAACTAAAGGTCAAACTTTTGGCTAAGATTTTCAAAATTATAGTTAAAAGTCGAACTTTTAGTTACGTTTTTTTTAATTGTAATTAAAAGTCACACTTTTGGCTACTTTTTCAAAATTGTAATTAAAATTTGCGCTTAGCGTTGATGTGCGAATCTCTTTTGTAACAATGCCAAAAACTTATTGTAAATTTTTTAATGTAAGTATATGTTATCTCAAACAAATAATATAATAATGAAAAGAGTCTTGTCTCACAGGATTATGTTTATTAATTACAAAAATTAATCTAATAGAAAAAAATTGATTAATAAAAAAGTAATTAAATAAAATATTTTTAAAATAATTAAAAACAAAAATGTCATATTAAACAAATCTAGGACTTCTGATTTCACCAAGATTAATCCCATTTGACTCGTCTAGTTTAATCAATTAATGACTACCCCCTATGTTATCAATGAATTTCTTTAATGTGATTTCTAATATTTCTCAAGCATCAATAACAAATTCCAACAAGAAAATTAATGACATCTCTGTTATAACTATGAACTTACGAAATTCGTTAAGCTAAGAAATTCAAAGTAGTATATATATAATTTCATAAATATTTCTATCTTATGACAATGATATGATACTTCAATTATTACTTTTTGGTCTCAAGTTGAATCATAAATCATACAATTATTGATCAGGCAAGCACAAGCATTCGTCATAAAATGAAATAGTAAACATAGAATTGGAATAAAACATCAATTTGATTAAAATTAGGCAAGTTCAAGTATCATAATCTAACAACATTATAGCCCTAAAAAGTCTACCATCAAAAAATTAAACATGGCTTAAGTTGCATTTTTGGCTACATTTTTCAAAATTGTTGCTAAAAGTTACACTTAAAGTTGATGCATGAATCTCTTTTGTTCTTCTTCTTTTGGCTACGATTATATTTTTGTAGCCAAAAAGTTTTAGCTATGAAATGAGGTTCGTAGCTAAAAGTCACATATCCTATAATTCCAGTTAAAATTTTTTGGCTACAAAAATATATTCGTAGCTAAAGGATTAGGGATCGTTGTTTCAAGTTGCCTCAGTATTGTAAATATGTTCCTTCTGATGCAGAGGCCTAAAGGCATGCTCCTAAACGAATGTCTCAAGAAAATTGGAATATAATTTTTGTGATTATTGGGCTGATACAAAAGTTTAGGTTTTCTTTATCTTCACATTTGCTTCCATTAATCTTTTTATATAATTTAATGACTACCTAAATAGAGCAAAAACAAAAGAACCTTCTAATCAAAGGTCAAAATCATTTATAATTGTCCGAAATGAATATGTAAAATCTTTGTTTTATAAGTTATAATTATATCAGTAAACACTAAATTATTTATTGTGCCTTGTATTTTTCTTTCATAAAATATAGTAAACACTAAATTATTTATTGTGCCTCATGTATTTTTCTTTCATAAAGTATAGTGAGAAGGAACCACATAGATAAGAGTGTGATATGATCAGACTATATAAAGTCACTTATTATAAGGAAGGTAAAGGGTGAATGTCATTCGAAGCAGAAAACAACTATGTAAGTATACAAATTTGTTCAACATTTTACTTCATTTATTAATGTAATAGTAAGTAATAATATTTGGATTGAATATTGATTTTGTTTTTAAATTTTAGAATAAGATCCAAGAGTTATTGGAGAAATCTATATCTAAGCCGAATGAGCTCAGTACATAAGACATTTGTGATACCATACTTAGTATACGTTCTGGCTATGTCAAAAGTTTTAGCTATGACCCTAAGTAACATGTTTCAACCTCATCATGTAAAACAGTCATTCAACTACTTCAAGAAAAAAACAAAGGGCTTAAATCTACTTTACGAGAAACTCAAGGAAATAATACAAAACATGATTTTTTTTATTTAAAAGATTATATGGCCCCAATTATGATAGAAATGAAGAGGAAAGTGAAGGGTATTAATTCTATCTCCTATACTTTTTTCTTTCAATTTCTGTTTTTTATTATAATTTAAATTTAATACCTTTTTTTCTTGGGTTACAGAATTGATGAAGTTGCAATTGCTTAGTGATTATGTTGTGAATTATAAAGTTATGTAATGTTTGCTTTAATTAGAACTAAATAATTATTGTTTCAATAATCATAATATATTTAGTATATTTTAACTAAGCTTTTAGGATTATTAAATGTTTATCGACATGGACAATACTAAGTAGTAGATCGAATTATGCTCTAATATTTTTGTAATTTGAGCATTTATAATTTGTAAACTAGTCTCTTTATTTATAGTTTTGTCTATAAGAATTGTTAAAGCTGTTATTAATATCTTTTATATAAAAAATATTTTTTTGTTATAATTTAATGATATTTATATAATTTTACTTTTTATATACAATGCTCGATATTTTAAATTAATCACATTTTTACAATTTATTTGTATAATGAATTCACATTTTAAAAAAATATCGATACATTATGTAAAAATTATATTGTTCAATAATATAGATTAAAACTGTAATAAACAATGTATCGAAACATCAAATAACAATTTGCTACGTTGTTGAAAATGTAGCTAAAAATATTTGGTTACGTTTAAAAAAATGTAGCTAAAATGTTTTGCCTACATTTCATAAAATATAGTTAAAAACATAAAGTTATATTTTTGAAATCGTAGCTAATATTATTAGCTAAGTTTTTTAAAACATTGTACTCCCTCCTATTCAAAATAAAAGTCGTTTGAGAGGGATTTTAGTTATTCAAAATAAGTGTCGTTCGTGACTTTTCATGCATGTTTATGAGTTTACTTCCAAAATTATCTTTTAATTTATCTCACATCTTAATTACACATATTACACAGATTATATCACTTCAACATGCAATTAATAAGGGTATATCAAACATTTCATTAACTTTCTTAATAAGTGTGCATTCCTCTAAAATCATTTTTTTAAATAGGAGGGAGTATTAGTTACGAAAAAAACGTAGCAAAAAATTATTGGCAACGATTTCCCAAAATGTTTCCTTTAATTTTTAACTATAGGAATTTGGTAACGTTTTGTGCGGCAAAATAGAAACATAGCTAAAAACTATAGACAACATTTTTTAGAAATTTAGCTATGTTTTTTTTCCATAGCTAAATATTAACTTTGTTGTAGTGATGAAATTTAATTTGATGTCATCTAGGATTTAAGTAAAATTGATTGAAACTTAAAGTAGCCATATATAACACATTTATATCGCACGTAACATGCCATCTTCTAAGAAGTGATTGGTTTCTGTACTATATATATTCAGGAGATCACTCTTTAATCTCTATACCTAAAGTAAACAAGCTATATATTCCTTCGAATCCTAAGTATTGGAGAAAATGAGAAGAGGTTTTTGAAATGTTCGATTCTATAGATATGTTTCTTCCTTCTTGGCAATCCAGCTGTAGTACCTATATTCTTGAAATAAACTATTGTGAGATACCATATAAGCCTAAATACCTGTACAGCAGGCACACATGCCTCCATCTGCATTCAAGCGACCGCTTTACGAGCAAAATCGTAACTCCAAGATATATAAAGGAGATCCATTTCTTAATCAAATGTTAAACATTGGATATGATGTGGAAAGTCTTTGTGTCATGAATGATCTAGTTTCCTTGAGATTTTTAGGGACGTTAAACGTGTAATAATAAAAAGAATATTTGAGGTAGCGGCATATATGAGCTATGCAAGAAAGTGACGAACAATAAAAATAATTATCTCCTGAGAAATGTTTAATTTATATGCTAATGTTATCAGTCTATTTGGGCATCTTTTTCAATCAGAATAAAGCTTAGGGGCTATATATCTTCACCCTTCATCCAGGAAGACAATACCAACTTTATTAGCTAACAACAAATGATTTGTCAAACAACAATGTATGGTTGGATTTGTGAACATGTATGTATGCATATTTATACGACTTTGAGACACCTAGGAAGATATGGTATCTGTTGAAATATAAAAAGTGGGAGTTGTCTTATATTAAAGAAAAAAAGAAAGTAAACTAACATATAAGTCTAGTGGGCTACTCCACCTATCACCAATTGGTTTTAGGATGAAACCTCACTTAAACTTGTATATGGTCTAACTTTTCTTCTCGTATGGCCTATTATAAATTCTAACTGTATTTATATTGCCACGAAGGATTAGCAGCATACTCCATGAAAAGTAAAGGACTTATATGCATGATTTCAAAAGGGGAAGTACCAAGGCTTTAGCTTTTAGTTTCTTTTGTGATATTTGTATAGATGAATATGAACTAGAACCTAGACAAAGACTTTTCTTCCCTCTTTTATGGTCCTATATTCTTAGAAACTTTGTACGCGACCTACCTGGTTTGGGACCCACATTCAGACTTTTACTAACCCTAGACCTTTGATGAGATGGAGTGGTAATGATATGGACAAAAAGCTCATCATCACCTTTTCCACGCCACTCACTGTTTGTTATTGGCTCCTATATATGCCTCCATACCACACTTTTAGCCCTTGTTTGTATATAAACATGCTCATTCCTTTTTCTCGTATATACAGGCAGCCACTATCTGGTCTCTCCTTTAACGCCACAAAACCCTCTCTTCTCCTGTTGCTCTACCTTTGTCATGGAGAATCAAGAACAGTTTATCAAGCTATTTGGGGCAACAATTACGTTTCATGCTAGTACCGGCAGGCAACCGAAAGACGATCCAAACACAGAAAATCACACAGGAGACAAGAGGCCGGACAAGATCATACCTTGCCCTAGATGCAAGAGCATGGAGACCAAATTTTGTTACTTCAACAACTACAATGTTAACCAGCCTAGACATTTCTGCAAAGGGTGTCAGAGATACTGGACGGCGGGTGGGGCTCTTCGCAACGTGCCCGTAGGAGCTGGTCGCCGGAAAACTAAACCTCAGGGTCGCAGCGGCCTTGATGGATTCGCGGCCGGTTCGTTGTACGATGTCCCTGGTAGGATGCATCAGTTTGATCTGGATGAGCTGGTGGTGCAAGAGTGGCACCTAACAGCTGACGACGGTTTCCGGCATGTAATACCGGTGAAGCGGCGGAGGAGCGGTTTAGGTGGTCAAACTTGCTCCTGAGTCCTGAGAAGTTTTCTCCTCAAATATTATATTGTCACGATCATCAAACGCATACCAACCAAGTTTCTTGTAAATATTTTCTAATTTAGTTTCTCCATATATACAGACCACATCAATATTAAAGTTATAAGAGTTCATGTCCCGACATTGAAAATGAAAGGCCATCTTGGTGAAATCGGTATACTTATTCAATCTGACAAAGTCCGGCAACTCACTTAATTCATATATTATTTTTAATAACGTGTCTATCGAACTGCTTTCGATTTTTGAATCTTTAATTTCCAAGTCACAATTTGAAATATTAAATTCATCTGAAAATCTCCTTTCGCTTAATATATATATTTATTCAATTCTTTTACCTTAAATGTAGAGTGACCTAACAACAACTCTATTTTGGACTTAAGAGAATCTTACAATATTTTCCTTCCGCTTCTGATATAAAATCAGGGTGGAAATCTGCCAAGAATAGTCTATTGCTCATGACTCTACCACCAATGCCGCTACTGCTGTATGGTAAGCCAAATCTCCAATAATAACTTCAGAAGAACCACAGGTCCAAATATAACTAGCAAAAAAATTGATTAATAGTTTTTTTTATAGGCTTATAAATGCTTTCACAGCTCCTCCTCTTTTTTTAGACAATCTATTATTATTTCATTATGGATATTAACCAATGGTGGATTTCTTTGAGTTAAATTTATTTGAATTATTAAAGACCTCATGTTTTTTGTCTTTATTTATTTTTATTAAATAAGTTAGCCATTGTTATGATTGTGATTAGTTAGTGCTATGCTACAATAAACTGAGTACAACTAATTCTATTCAATCATTTACTTGTTTCAACATGAAGCTCAATGATTGCTAATTATATTTGGCTCTTTGGAGATATAAACTTAATACAACTGATTCTAAAAAAGATTCCTCTAAATATGATTAGGTTTAGATTACTCATCATAGAAAGTTCAAATCTACTATGATCGAACTTGAGAGCCAATATAATATCATATACATTTATTGATGCATATATGTATTTACTCTCTAATTAATTAATGAATTGGAATGGGTTATGGGAGATGGTGACCATGAATAATCTTCGAATCACCATTTTTCATTTATTATTATTTTATTAATATACTCATTTATATTAGAACTAAAAAGAAGGTCATAAAGATTCAATTAGCATGCATAAATTACGAAATTGAATATACATTATAAATTTTTTATTTTCTAGATATATGTAGTAGCTCAATTATGCATGAATTGAAAATAGTCTCTTCTATCTTGATCATTTTATATTAGAGATTGGTAATCAATAGTTTCTTTTTTCTTTTGTCTTGCCCTCAATTGGATAAAGTTTTTTAGTCATGGGATGGTAATATATTAGTCAAGAACATACTCTTCCTTTACTATCTTTAAAATTAGAGCAATAGAAAGGCAAATGGCCAAAGGTACAATTCTCTTTATGTTGATAAAATGGTACTTATTGCATTCTTAACTCTAACTCTATTAGATTTCCATCAAACTTAAGTAGCATGAGCTTCGGTCCAATCTACTTCTCTTACTAGTTAGGTACAATGGATCCACCAATTAACTTACTTGGTAAAAATTAGTCAAATAACAATTTAAAAAAGATATATAAATAATTTTAGCAATTATTTATGATTAATTTCATTGAAACGCCGCCCAATTTTATTGAAACCCCTTATTTATTTCGAAGAATGCCCAACACTTTGCAATACCCAACTTTTATTTCAAAAGCACTATTGGAATCCCTAATTTGCATTACTATTAGGAAGCTTTTTCAACCAAGAGTTAAGGCTAGAAACAAAAAATCATGTGTGTCTCGGGCTATCAGAGTCTCTTAGTGACTAGTACTCAATAAGTCTCCACATTTGTAGCCTCATAAATAATATGAAACTAACAAGCTCTAAATAGATCTTCATTACAAGCATAAGCTGCATCAATATCTTTATCACTAACATAAAACCTTTCCATTTAACTGGAATCGAATCTAAGATCTATCTTGAAAGCTCTCTCTTTGTTCGATCGAATTCTAGTGTCAATAATTTCAATGATAGAATCCAGTGCTTAGTTGAATTCTTTAATAGACTAGAACTATTAATGGTTTACAAGCCAAGGAATTTAGGTGAACATGTGGTTTAAATGTGATGAACATATTATGGGATGACTAAAATGATGTGGGGTAGTGTTTGGAGTTGTAGAGCTTTCAAAGATAAGATTTTTATTGAAATTCAATAGAAAATGGTTCCATAAGTATGGATGACACAATATTTTAAGCTTGAAGAGGTATTGTGAGGTGAGGTTGAGGAGAGTGAAGACTCGTACCAATTCCTATGGGTAAGGAAAATGAATGAATTTTTCATTATACTAAACCAGAACAATCTTAGAAGTTGTAGCTTAATCCTTAAAATATTATTAAGGTAGCTTAATCCTTAAAATATTATTAAGGAATTAGGAATTTCAATTATAATGTTTCAAATAATGGTTAAGTATTAAAGAGTTAAGGGTTTCTAGATCATTAAGTAATATCAACTATTAAAATATGAGATAATAATATTCAACAAAATTAAGTATAAATAATTATTACACTATTATAAATTATTATTTAATTAAAAATTTTCATGTCTCCATTGTGTTTAGTTGGCAAAGCAAGTGGATTTAGGTAACACTCAAATTGTTAGGTTTGAAAAAATCAAATAGAGTTAGAATTGACGGTGGAAATAATACCATTTTGTAAATGTTAATATCACTTGGTACTATAGATAACGATAAGAGCCAAGTTAGATTTTTTGCAAAAACTTACGAGCTAATTTACATCTTTGTGTAAAAAGTAATTTATAATTATTGTACTTAGCTTTGACAAAAGTTTCCAATAAGTAGGATAATAAAATGAAATAAAAGGAAAACCTAATTTAGTTATAACTCAAATGGGTTCTATAATGCTTATAGAATTCAAAATCTACTAATAATGTACTTTTAGATAAGGTTGATTGTCATACACATAGCCTAGCACACTACTATGTCCTAAGTTTTAGATCTTATTATCTTTTTTTTTTCTAAAACATGATATAGGCTTTGGCACGTTTGTTTCCTGTATTATAGATTTTACTACTTCTCTATGTACTTAGACATGAATTAAGAGATGAACATGTCCTAAACCAAGGATCATATCTTCTTGTTTATACCTAAGATATGGTCTATAACATAGTTATGTCCCAAATTGTGTCTTCCTCTAGAAATACCTTTAATATATCAATATGCTCGCGTCTTTAGTATATGCCTTTCACCTCTAATTTTTAGAAAGGAACACATCGTATACCATGCTCTTGTCTGCCCAAAATTCTTTCAAGAAGTGCTTACTTTCATCTTAAAAATTCATGATTGTATGCCTGTGTATATGAGCCAAATATAACAATCTCCACTTTGGCCAATATAACTCTTTATTGGTTTGTTTCTATCTAGGTCTAGGACCTTGAGACATTAATCATATCTAAGCATTGTTTGAACTCCTCCATAGTCACTAGCTTTTTAAACATGTTAGTTATGTTGGATCCCGTTCTCGGAACCCAACTCTCTTGCTTAAGATCATAAAACTTGAGCGTGCGTGTAACTTTGAAGGGTTATAATTTTTTTTTCATTCTTAGTCCCTTTAAACCCTTAAAGAAATTATGAAATACATCTTTAATCTTATAACATCCCAAAATTCACTCGCCAATTGTTCAATAGTGCGCCCATACATAATCAGTCACATGCTTGAACTCATTTCTCCTGCTTGCAAACAGAATTTGGAAACCTAAAAACCCTAATTTCAATTTGAATTCTCTTGTAAATCATAGCTCTGTGACTCTTGTTTAATATAGTGAAAGAATTACCTCAATCGGAGCTCTATAGGTCAAGATATCATCAAAATACCACAATGTGCACAAAACCCTAATCATGCTCTCTTAGCCGACCTCTTACTTGCTCTAATACAAACTTCCTCAAATCAACTCCAATTGCTACAAAATTTTATGGAGAGATAGCTACATGAATTATAAAACTATTTCCACAAGAATCACTTCAATTGGAGGTTGGAGGAGGGAATTATGATCAAAAGAATATACCACGTTCATTCCCCAAAATCAAATTAAACATACTTTGGCGCGATTGCCATAACATCTTCTACAATTATCCAAATGCCTTCGTTCATATGCCTTTTGAAAGCTGACTTCCATATCTACAAATCGTATTAGAGGCCTCAAAGCAAGATTCGGCCTTAAAACTAGTCAAAATTGTAAAACACTATAGCTGACCCGAGCATGTTCGTTAAACGGACATGCATGTCCGCTTAACAGACATGTATCGGGAAACTGCATTTTTCACCCGAATCTGTCCATTAAACGGACTCCTATGTTCGTTTAACGGACATGGAGCTCCCCCAAAGTCCTCAAACCTTTCTTTCATGCTTCCTATCTCCTTCCTAACATCAAATACACTTGTAATCTTGCTAAATTCACTTCTTCTCATGTAAATTCACTTCATCCTAACTCAACATCAATCTTAGTTCATCAAACTACCATTCCTTAATCCAATCAAAGTCATCAATTCTCATGAAACCATTCATTCTGACCTATCTAAATACTAATCCCTCTTTTCCATGACATTTCAATTTCATGTAATGGCAACTCATACTCATAGTTCATCATCTCGTTGGATTACTAATTTTAATGCACTTAATGTTAACTCAATCTAATCCATACTTAAGTCAGCTTTCAACGTGTTCATAACCAATTGAATTCTCAACTCTTCCCTCATTCATCCTTAACTTTTAGTTCATTTGACTTGTCAAAATCAATCATTTCTTATCATCCCAAAACCATTCATAATTTCTATTTAACATATTCCATAGTCAATATCCAAGTTGCAAAACCATATTCATTAACATCATACCCAATATCATAATTCATGTCCATGTGCTAATTCGTATTCCATTAACATCACATTACAAGAATTCTACAACATCCAATGACATGATTAAGCCATATTACAATATCTCTCAAAATCAAAAATTACATCGTTCACTTGCTCAAAATGCAATTACAACTTCATATTTACAACAATAATACCAAAACATCACAAACATGCAAAAATTGGATTTTGCCTTGATCCACTTTTCTTGATTGCTTGTTTGAAACCTGAAAGTGGGGAAAATGAGGGGGTGAGCTTGGGGAGCTCAGTAGATAATATGCTTATAATCAAAATAACAAGCAAAACATTTTTAAAGGTCCATTTCCATAAAAATTTCCCTTTTTTATCATAAAACACTTGTTCCTTGTAAAAGTCTTGTCATTTTCTTGAAATCACAAATCATGTATTTTGTTTTCAACTTGCTTATAAATCATGAAGGCAAGTCATGCCCCTTTTTAAAAGTTCATAAAACATGAATGCAATTCATGCATTTTTCAAATATTCATAAAGTTATGAATGTATCATATCACAATTCATAAACATATATCACATCATAATAGT
The DNA here is from genome assembly GCA_027563865.1 of Erythroxylum pelleterianum. Classification (NCBI taxonomy): domain Eukaryota; kingdom Viridiplantae; phylum Streptophyta; class Magnoliopsida; order Malpighiales; family Erythroxylaceae; genus Erythroxylum; species Erythroxylum pelleterianum. The sequence goes on from JAOQMR010000002.1 coordinate 19,318,462, forward strand.
TTTCGGGTAAGTCCATATTCATGGCACTACATAATTCCATTAAATGGCCTTATGTAGGCAAATTCTTGAGAGTCCAAAAAGGAACTCCTTGCCACAATCGGGCAGGCGAGAGAAGCCTAAGCATGGTCGACGTGCACGTGACATTTCTTGAGGACTACCCTAAACCCACATAACATATAATCGTGACGTGAAAAGTGAATGCCCAATGGCACATTCTTGAAAGCTTATTTCATGATCATGCTATTTTTCAAGAAATCCTTTCATGTATCACATTACAATGCATAGCTCATCAACCACAATTCACATAACAAATTCTCAAATAACAATTCACATAACAATTCACATTACAATGCTCTTGAATGCACAATTGAAAGAAGTTCTTAAATCATTCTCAAACGATGAATTTGAAACCATTTTGAACAAAACGTCATTAGCTTATTAATCAAATTATAAACAAGATACCCACCTTGTATCCTTGCTTATTTTTGCCTTCCCTTGTCCTTGATTCCTCTAGCTCCACTTTCCCTCTTTGATTTTGTTCATCACTATTCACAAAATCCCCTAAATCACTTAGCTCTTCAATTGAGAAACCCATAACATACAATCACCAAATTGATCTTAAAATCACTAAACCCATACCATTCTTAAGAGATCTAACCCAAAACCCACTCAAGAACTCAACAAAATCAAAACCCTCTTACCTTAATCTTCACCCAAACAAGGGGTTTCTTGGTTCATCTTGTAGCTCTCCTCCTTTTTCATCTTTTTCCTTCTTGGACCAGCTTGAAATCACTCTTGGAAGCTTGAGAAAATCCAGCCCTAACTTGCTCCTTCTTTTTCTCCCTCTTCTTCTCCTCCACGACATTTTCTCTCCCTTCTCTTCTCTCATTTTCGTCCACCCCTCTTCTTCTCCTCTAAATCAACTTATTTCTCTTCTTTTTTATACCACCACTTAAGCCCAACTTAAGTCCAAGGCCCAATTGTCCAATTTTAACTTAAATTCCTCACTTAAACCCAAAACCCATTTAACCTTCATGCAACTTATCACTTAACTCTTTAAGTCCATTTAATTCATGCTAATTTAGTCCACAAATTGACATAATTGACCTATTAATGCCTCAAAATTCATTAAAATCCCTTGCCTATTTCTTTCCTGCGAATGTCCGTTAAAAGTACATGCGGACATGCATGTCCGCTTAACGGACATGCATCGAGCTTAGGAGGCCAATTTCACCCGAGACTGTCCGTTAAACGGACATTCGTGTCTGCTTAACGGACGTGAACTGGCCAAACTACCTATTTTCATCCGAGAGAGTCCGTTAAATGGACTTCCATGTCCGTTTGATGGACATGAGCTGGAAAAATATTCCAAACCTTCTTCCTAGCCTCAAATCTTCAAACCATCATTCAATTTAACTTCTAATATATCACATAAAATCAATTTTGGATCTAAACCATATTTTCCATTTCATTTCAATTTCATTGATTCGACTTTCTTTACACATGAATAATCATGAACCACTTCTCATTTAATAGTCCTAACTTGCAAAAAGGTTCGGGGTCCAACAAGTTACATTCTTAGAAACGTGAAACTTTTCTAACAAGATATATACAGCTGCAATCAACTCCTTAAACTTATGAAATATCACATCTATGTGCTCAAACCTTGCATGATACACTTGATTCTTTACTAAATATATGATACTTTAACTTGTTGGATTGGAAAAAGAAAACATGCTTTATTTGAAGAAACGATAGATTTCAAAACTTTTAAGAAATCATTACTAGCAGCGGAAGAAACATATCAAAATCAACATGTCAATCCATACATGATATGGTATAAGGATAATAAAACCATGAACAAGATGAAGAGAATTACCGACT
>JAOQMR010000002.1:19320445-19337126 GCA_027563865.1 Erythroxylum pelleterianum
AAAAGAATCTTGGTACCTTTTGACTAGATATATAATGCTCACACAAATAAAACCAAACTCTTTTGTTTTATTAATAAAAATATTTTCATTACAAAACTATAACTAAAGAAGATAAAGTTACATGTAAATACACTTGCTTTCCAGGGCACTATATTTACATAACTCCAACATAACTATCCAAATGTATTAGAACTCCACAATGGTCGATGCCCACCTCAATTACTAATCATGTAAGTTATAATGCTTCAATAATAGACTTAGCCAATGTCATGTACTATACTTTATTTGTAGACAATGCGAGCATAGACTATAATGTTGACTCTTAATAAATAGGCCCTTTTATAAAAGCAAATACATACCCTATAATAGGCCTTATATAACTAAAACCTCTTGCATAATATGAATCCAGATATACCAAAATCAAAGGATTAACTTATTGACTACTAAACACAGTGCTATGGTTTTCTCCTTAAGTACTTGAATATCCACTTGGTTTCTTCCTAATGTTTTCTTCTAAGTTTCAATATGTACTTCATAATTTCACTAATAAGATGATCCAAATATAGACATGTACAAATTATTGCATATATTAAACATCCAATAACTTTATCATATGGTACATTAGATATATCATTAACCTCTTTATCTGTTTTTGATAATTGATCATGGAAAAGCCTAAAGTGAATTACTAATAAATTACTCACAAGTTTAGCTTTGCTCATTTCAAATATGTGTAATACCTTCTTAATTTTGCTAGATTGAGATAATCTTAATGTTTTAGATTTTATATCCCTCTGAATCTACATTCCTAGTATTTTATTAGCAACACTCAAATCCTTCATCTCAAATTCCTTTCATAATAAAGACTTTAGTTTATTCACATCATGTATACTCTAAGCATTAATTAGTATAAAATCCATATATCGTAGAAAAAAAATAATAAGTGGTTTGTTATCAAAAAATTTTAAGATATACGCAAGGTTTATAATCATGTTTCTTGTAGCCAATTCAAATCATGTAAGAGTCAAATATTTTTACTATTTTTATAGATACTACTTCAACCTATAGAATGAATTATTTAGTTTATAAATGAAATGCTCCTTTTTTAGGTTAACTAAACCTTTGGGAAACTTTATATTTTTTTTTCCTCTAAGTCATCATGAATAGAAGTTGTGTTCAATTTTATATGCCTTAATTACATATATAAACTAGTTACTAATGCTATCAAAATCTTAATTAAAGTTTGTCAAACCATTATAAATAAATTTTCATCATAATCATTCCTTTTTCACTTATCATACCCTTTTTCTATTACTCGAGTCTTAAAAAGTTTCTCATTTTTTATTATTAATGGCTTGATTTTATAATGCCACATACAACCTATAGGACTCTTTCCTTTATGAAGTTGTATTAGCTTCAATGATTGATTATTATTCAAAAACTTCTCCTTGTCTACTATAGCTCTCATCTATTTATCTTTCTTATAACTGTTCATAGCATATTCAAATGTAGTAAGGGATAATAAAGGATAAGGATAAGGAGGCAAAAAGGAAAATAAGCTAAAAGAGAAAGTTGTCAAAGAATACAAACTGCGACTTCCATACCTAAGTAAACTTGAAACAGATGAAAAGGAAGATTAGTTTGCTAAGATTTTAGATCTATTTAAATAATCTGCATATTAACATCACTTTTGTTGAAGCTCTCTCACTAATGTCAAGGTACACTAAGTTCCTAAAGGATATCCTTTTGAACAAGAAGAAACTTGTGGGATCATTGATAAGAATTCGTGGGATCATTGATAAACATTCTATGTAAAGAATGATCCACTATCCTTCAAAGCAAGTTACCTTAGAAGATTAAAGATTTAGAGAGCTTTACTATCGCTTACTGCAGTGGTAGTTTGTTAACATAAAGCGCATTAGTAGATTTAGGAGCTAAAGTTAATTTAATTGCTTATGATATGTTTAAAGAATTAGGAGTGTGTAAGCCAAATCCTACGAGAATTAGCATTAAATTAGCAAATAGGGTGATTAAATATCATATGGGCATTATAGAGGATGTGTTGGTTAAGATTGATAAGTTGATATTTTTTATTGACTTTATAATATTGGATATGAAGGATAATGTATAGATTCTTATAATCTTAAGACATCTTTCCCTTTCTACCATTAAGGAAATTATAAATGCACTTGAAAAAAATATTTATGGTAAAGGATGATGAAGTCATTTTTAAGACATCAAAAGCTATAAAATATACTTTGATAATGAGGACACTTATTTTTAATTGGATGTGATTCAAACTAAAATATATCATTCTATGTATGAAAACATCTTACAAGATCCACTAGGAACCTTTATCATATAAGAAGATGATGAGAAGAGGTGTAGCCCTTTCCTAAGGGAGATTTTGTTTTCCTTAGAGGATAATGAGCTTGCTTAAAGAAGAAAGCATTTTAAAGAGATAAAAAGACCAAAGGAGAGTGGAGTAAGACTCTTAATTAAGGAACCACCACAGTTAGCGCGAAAGAGAATATCATAGTACTTAAAGTATGCTTTTCTAGCTAAAACTCAAAAATTATAATTATAATTACAACATATTTGAACCAAGACTAAAAAGAAAATTTGCTTAAGGTGTTAAAGATGTCTAAGAAGGAAATTGCATGAAAAGTTTCTAGTATAAGGGGAAAAACCATTCTTTTTAAACCCATAAAACTTTATGATTATTCAAAGATAGTTATGCAACCCTAAATACAACTTAACCTAAACATAAATGATGTTATTAAGGCTAAGTTAAATAAACTACTTGATGCAATATTTATTTACCCTATTTCGAATAGATCTTGGATTAGTCCTATATAGGTAATACTAAAGAAAGTAAGGATGATGATGGTATCTAACCAAAAGAATGAGTTGATTTCTACAAGGACCATCATTGGTTGGAGGGTGTATATCGACTATAGGAAGCTTATTGATGTTATGTTTAAGATCTACTTTCCACTACCCTTTTTCACCAAATACTATAATGACTATATAAAAATATATATTGTTACATCTTGGATGGACTAGCAGGCTATTTCTAGATTCCCAAAGACCTAGAAGATTATGAGAAATGACATTCATATGTCTATTTAGTTTTTTTTCCGACGTCAAATGACATTTGGGCTATGTAATGCACCTGATACCTTTTAGAGGTACATGTTGACTACATTTGAAGAGTTAGATAAGGGAATCATGGAGGTTTTTATGGATGAATTTTCTATTTTTGGTGATTCCTTCGATTCTTATTTATAAAACTCAAAGAGAGTGCTTAAATGATGTGAGGAAACTAATTTTGTGATTAATCGGGAGAAATTCCATTTTATAGTCCAATAATGGATGGTGTTAGGGTAAGATTTCAAGTAAGGACGTATAGGTTAGACTTGTGGATTGATGTATAAATTAATAGGAATTAACTTTTTACTTATTTCAATATATTTGAAATTAATTTCATTTAAGTTTTATAAACTTATAAGAAATATGGTACTATGTTTAGTCCATGTTGAGCAATTTCCAATCACACTTAAAAGGATAAAAGTGGTGAACATAAACATAATGGGCAATGCAGAGCAATATGCATCCCATGTGACCAAACAACTTTACATATCTCTCATCTATATTAGAACGCACTAAGTAGATGTACTAGAAATGAATATAGGGTTAACATGAAATGCCCTTATATATCTCAAACTTATGCTGAACCTTTTGACAAAGTAGTGAGGACCACTTGAAACATGAAGGTAATAAGACCCTGTGTAACTTCCATGTTATTTAACAATTAATATATGGTAATAGATGTGCAATTGGACACAATCCTATATTTATTACTAGGGTCAATATTCAGCAACAACATGACCCAATGCAAACATCTTATTAATCTTACGATTTCAATAATAATTCAGTATAAACTCAACATGGGAATTAACATGTCATCATAAACATCTCTATGAAAGTTTAGGGAATTTAATAAGTCTTGCAATGTTCTTTTATTTTATATTAGGGAAGTACCATTTCTTTTATTTTCTTTTCTTTTTTTTGTTTGCTTACTTTCATTATTCTTACGTAACTTGTACATTAACGAAAATTTGCAAGGAAAATTTGTAACTTAAGTGTAGGGAGGGACTTGGGTACTAATGCTTATCAATTTTGTTATGATTAACTTAATAGGGAGCAATCTAGAAATTTTAAACTTTGATACTATTTTATGATATTTATTGTTATTATGATTTAAAATGTTTAGGCAATTAGTTATGAGCTCTAATGATTAAGTTAGTTCATTGTTTTTTTATTAATTTTAAGAATGGATACTTCATCTGCATAAAGATACTTCTTATATATTTTATACATACATTGAGTAAAATGTTAATTACTTTTCAATATTTTCATTATCTCGTATGAAAACATATGAATAGTTGAGCATAAATAAACTCACTTTGTTGGCTTCAACCTAAGTAAAAAAAGATTAAAGTTAAAGAGTAGTAATAGTAAAAATTTGAAATAGTGATTAATTGAGTAACCGAGAGTATTCATGATAGGGTATTTACTATCGTATTAAAAGGTTAGGTAACTTTTCAAACAAGCTTTAAGTATCCTTGTGTTGATTTAAATTTTTTTATTTATCATTCAATAAGGGTTTTGAAAAAGATTTGAAATATTTTTTCTTATATATTTTCACCTTATCTATTATGTTGAATTTTGTGAATAGTGTTGAATTTTGTGAATATAGTTAAACTTTGAAGGATTACATAGTACATTAAATTGATTTAGGACATAATGTAAGTAGTTCAATGTCTAGCAATTTGATGAACTTTGCAATTGAATAAGTAGTGGAGAATCTTAGTGGATATATTTGATTTTCAAAATGCTTTTCTAAAATTTCCTCCTATTTGAGTTTGAGTAATGAAATTGATTTCCTTAAGGACAACCAAATGCTTAAGTATATAGAATTTGATAACTATTAATTGTTTAGCATGAATTTAAAGGAGCATTGTGTTCGTTTTTTGATTTTTTTTCAAGGGATTTGGTGCTTAAAATGACTTATATTTGATTTCAACTCTTTTCTTAGTCCCTTAATGAAGGAGTAAAATTGGGAAGAATAAAGTCAAGATGGAGTTATTTTTCATATTTTAAGTGAAGACTCTTAATACAGTGCCAACATAGTACCATATTGTTGCCTGTGTTTAATGAAGTAAATCACTTGTTATTATAGTAATGATGTAAAGTATATAAAATACACAAGAAATGGGGGTTTGAATTGTGTAATCTTTTCGAAATTATTAATGTTTTGAGATTTCTTGAATATGTTTGCAAATATTAGATGAATACAAAAACACTTTACTAAAGTTGATAAAAATTGGAATCGCAAGTAATTTTATCTACTCGTCTAACAACAAGAAAATTTAAATGCAAGGGTTAGAAAATATTCGCCACAATTTTATACTGATTTATCCCAAACCTTGGGCTACTTCCATTCCTCAGAGTTTGTTTGAGATTTCATTATACTCTTCAACTTTACAAGTATTCTTTCTACCCTTCCAGAGATTCTTCAGGTCTCTTTTATAAAGTATTCTTTCTACTATCTTAGTCTCTGCAAGCTCTAGCCTTTCTTTCTTTCTCTAAGAAAGATATTTTTTGAGCTTTACGTTATAGTTGTATTCGCTCTCTTGTTTTGCACTTTGAATACATAATTTCTCTAAGTATTGTACAATCAGAATTTTCTCTCTTGTAAAAAATGTTGTTTTAGTCTTCGATTAGAACCAGTATTTATAGCCCAAGTCTCCAACTGTCTTATAGACAAACTACTTCTTGAAACTTCTAGAAACCGTTATTTAGTTGGGTCCTATAACTAACTACAACTAACTAACTGTCTGACATTCTAGAGTATCTTCATTTTTGTATCATCTAATATTGTTGCTTCGTTTGGTATTGCGCTTCGTCTGATATTGCGCTTCTTCTGTTGTTGTCGTATCGCCTGTTGTTGATGTATCGTCTATGATGACGTGCATCGTCTATTGCTGACTTATCGTCTGGGATGACTAAGTGTTACATACATTTTTCTGCACACTTAACAAACTTATCAAAATAGTTCATACATTTCTAAGATTATTATTATTTGATTGTCACCAAAATTAATAGAAGTGAAGTCTTCTTGACTTAACAATCTCCCCCTTTTTTATGATAACAAATAATCATAATTTTAGAAGATAAATTGATATTCATATGAATAGAAGAATAGTATTCAGACGAATAACGAGATAAAAAACATAAGAAATGCATATGCGTATATGATAGCAAATCTATACAAGGCTTTCTATCTTCTCTTCTTATTCTCCTCATTTTCTTTCTATCTTTTCTTCTTCTTCTCCTATTTGTTATTAATTAAAAAATAGTTCAATGAAGACACTTTGTAATTTCAAAAAACATATGTTGCATGTAAGTGTGGATCGTTTTGAGGTCTTATTCAATAGTAACCCCGTAGAAATGCTACTTCCTCATGAAGATCACCCACTGAGTCACTCAGGTCATCAACCTTAATATGAATTTCCTCAATTTATTTTGCTAAGGCTTCTTGAATTTCCTTTTGTTTGTGACTTACTTCCATCCAATTCATGAAATGCTTCAAGAACTCCGAATTAACAGTAGGATCTTGTTGTATTTCACTAGGTGGATGGAGGTTTTCAACAACAGATGCTTCTAAAGGTAAAACGTTTAAATCTATGATTTTGATTGTGGGAGGTATGAAGATTTGTTTTCCTTCTGGGAGATCAAGATCAACAGGTCTAGGTAGTTTAGGAACTGGTTGCCCAAGAAGGTGTAACACTTCTTTAACTGAGGGTATGAAACTTAAAGGTCTAAAATACATGATTAAATGCACAAATGTCTTTAAGTTGAAATTGATACCTTCAACCAAGATACTTCTGTACTGTCCTTCTGTCACTTTTCCAACTACCTTGAAGTTTGCATCTGTGGTGGAAACTCCAAATTGACTTCCTGATGTTTTTGAAATGTGATGTGAAACATAGATATCTCCAGGGTGAGCTACATTGCATGCATCATCTATGTTTTTCACAGCTGTTTAAATCTGCTCTTCTGTAAGATCATCTTCATTTCCTTCCGGAAACATCTTCTCTTTCCATTTTTCTTCATTTCACACGAGGGTTGAACATCTTGGTTGCATATATGGCATAATTTTTATCGATGTTCTACTTGTAATCGGATAGCTTGTATACCGATCCTTTGACATCTTCATTGGATATGGTTCTACCTTCTCAACTCGTAGAATACCATATAGTCTTCTTTTCTCAAGATTCAGAAGATGTATTGTCTGATCATTAATCAGTATACGTTCGATCTATACCTTGACTGACTTTTTTGAAGGTTCTCTAATAATAACTGAGCTTCTACTTCGAATAGGTACTGATTCTTCTATAATCTTCATTCTCATATCCTTTTTGTTGATTGGTTGAGAAGGATTGTAAGGATCCAATTAGTGTTTAACTGTCTTTGTCCTCTTTTGAACATCAGATGAAGAAACCTTTTTTAGGTTAGGCTTCTGCTTCTTTTGTTCTTCTGCCAGTTTAGAAGAAAGGTGTTGTTGACGCTTCTTTTTCTCAAATACTAACTTCCTCTTTATCTCTGTCTCTTTTGCTGATTGACTTTGCAAAATTGAGATAATTAATCTAGCAGCCTGTTGTCTTTTTAGAATCTTCACCAAGAATTAGAGCTTTCTGTTTCTTCTGTTTTTGTTGTCGTAAGGTTAATAGTCTTGGTGACCTTCTTAACTATTTAGATTTTTTTGATTGAAGTGTCTCTGCCTTTCTCTTCACTGACACTTGTTGTGCTGATTGTTTAACCCGACTTTCCTCTTTCTGTGAAATCGTCTTAGCTTTTATTGGTACATCAGACGATTTCTTAGTCTTTTCTTCTGTGGATGTTCTTCCTGTCGATCGAGGTTTTGTATTTCTTGCAGACGTAACACGTTCACTCCTTCTCCGTCTTACTATATGCTCCCCCTCAGATCTCGCTTTCGGTGTAGAGCTTGTATCCGCCTTATCTTCAAACTTTATTCCCATTCTGTGAATAGTGGTGGCATTAATAATGCTCTTCACGTCCATCTTCATCCTGTTACCTCTATCGAGAAAGATTCCAGATTCTCTAAAAATCCTTGTCAACAGCATACCATACGGTAAAGAGCTAGAATCTCCCTTTGACTTCATCATGTACTTCAAAATTAAGTACGGAAGATTAATGGGTTGATGATTGAGTAGATGAAACAGACATTGTTCATCGATAGTTTTCACAACATCCTTCGTGCCTAATCTTGGTAGAATATAATGAAGAAGTAGTGAATGTAGAATTCTAGCCTTCGGAACAAGGGTTGACGCCTTCCTGGCTTTTGACTCACTACTTCCATATAGTTGTCGATTAAGGTGTGTTTTATCTACACAACCTTGAGTAATCCATTTTGTATTATTAGATACCTTTGCTCCAATACTTGGACACCCACTGACCTTCTCCATAGAATCTTGTGTCACGATAACCGACAATCCATCTGCTATTGGTACTAAGGTGTCGTCTACCACCTTTGCATTCTTCCAAAACTCATATATCTCATTCAGATAGACTTTTTCATGAACCTTAAAGCAAATTTTCTAACCAATTGCTTCAATTTCTAGTTCAATGTCCATCTGATTTTCCTTCAAGGAGATGAAATCAACATGTATCCCATAGATAAGAGATTGCTCAATATGTTATTTGTAAATAAAAACTAAACACACAAATGTATTTTGCTCAAGGTAGCGATGTTAGTATCTGAAAGTAAGAATATGAAACGAAAGAACTTGAAGCTTAGAACAAAGTGATGAATCTTCTTGGTTGAGAACACTAAACAAGTCGGTTTCAAATTATTGCAAGAATATTCTAAAGTAAAAGGTATTCTATAATCTTGAGAGGATTCCTTCTAATACCTACTCTTGAAAAGTTACCGTCCATAACTTACCGTTACTATTTACTTGAAAACTTACGACCTTTTATCTTTTTCTAGTGTGAGTCGTCAACATTACCATATTCAAGTTCCATCCGATTTCTTTGATTCTATCTTCACACAAAGGTTTAGTGAAGATATCCGACCATTGTTGATTTGTCTCAACAAATTGTAGACTAATGATTCTTCTCTGTACATAATCTCATATAAAATGATGTCTAACTTCAATATTCTTTGCCTTCAAGTGTTGTATTAGATTTTTTGATAGATTGATAGCACTTGTGTTGTCACAGAAGATTGAAATTTGTTCTTCTTGTATGGAGTAATCTTCTAACTGATACTCAATCCATAACATCTGTGAATAACAGCTTGCAGCTGATATATATTTAGCTTTTGCAGTAGATAGAGTAATTGAACTTTGCCTCTTGCTTGAGCAAGAAATTAGATTATGACTAAGAAAGTGACAACCTCCATTTGTACTCTTCCTATCAATCTTATCTCCAGCGTAATTAGCATCACAGTAGCCAATTAACCTGAAATCTTTCCCTTTCTCATACATTAAACAAAGATCAGTAGAACTTGACAAGTATCTCAATATTCTTTTAACAACAATATAATGAGATTCTCTAGGATCTACTTGAAATCTTGCACATAAAAAAACACTAAACAATATATCAAGTCTGCTTGCAATTAGGTAAAGTAAAGAGCCAATAACTCCTCTGAAATGAGTTTGATCAACCTTCTTACCTACTTCATCCTTAGATAAAAGGTTTGAAGGATGCATAGGGGTTGATATAGGTGTAACCTTTTCCATTTTATATTTGACTAACAGTTCTTTGATATATTTCTGTTGATGAACAAAAAAAATTTCTTCGGTTTGCTTAATTTGTAAACCAAGAAAGAATTTTAATTCACCTATCATACTCATTTCAAATTCACTTTTCATAAGATTTTCAAAACTGGAACATAGCTTCTTAGAATTTGCACCAAAAATAATATATCTACATATATATGTACTACAATGAAATCATTTTTAATACATTTTCTAAATAGGGTCTTATCTACTTGACCTCTACTAAAGTCATTTTTAATCAAAAATGAACTAAGACAACCATACCAAGCATGAGGTGCTTGTTTTAATTCATACAAAGCTTTATGAAGTCTACAGACATAATCTGGTTTATCAGAATCTTCAAAACCAGGAGGTTGCGTTACATACAATTCTTCATCAATAAAACCATTCAGAAAGGCACTTTTCATAACCATTTGAAACAGTTTTATATCATGACAAACCGCATATTCAAGCAAAATGCTAATAGCTTCTAATCTAGCTACAGGAGCATAGGTTTCATTGTAGTCTATTCCTTCTTGTTGATTATAGCCTTGAGCTACTAATCTAGCTTTGTTACGATTTACTCTACCTGATTCATCTAGTTTATTTTTAAAAACCCATCTGGTTCCTATGATTGACTTATTGGATGGTCTAGGAACTAAAGACCAAACTTTGTTCCTCGTAATTTGATTTAACTTCTCTTGCATGGCTAAAATCCAAGCTTCATCTTGAAGAGCTTCATCAATTTTCTTAGGCTATAATTCAGAAATAAAAGCTACATTTGCCTCTCTTTTAAATTTAGACCTAGTTCTCACACCTTCTGAAGTTTCACCTATAATCAGGTTTTCTAGGTGAGAGGATTTATACTTCCAGTCTTTTCTAAGACTAAGGTTTTTAGGAATATCTTCTACCTTATCAAGTGGAACATCTGATGGTGACATATCTATGTTATCAACTAAGGGAGCAGATAAAGTTTCATCATCAGAATCATTTCTTCTATATGGATGTGAATCATCATCAAACTTAACATGCATAGATTCTTCAACAGATTTAGAAACAAGATTATAAACTCTATAAGCTTTAGAAGACATAGAATATCAAAGAAAAATTCCTGAATTGATCTTAGAATCAAATTTATCCAATATTTCTTTTGTATTCAATATAGTACATTTGCAACCAAACAGATGGAAGTAAGAGATATTTGGCTTCCTTCCTTTCCATAACTCATATGGAGTTTTATTTAAGAGAGGTTACAAAAGTATTCTATTTTGAATATAACAAGTTGTGTTTACAACTTCTGCCCAAAAATACTTAGGAGATTCATTTCATATAGCATGGTCCTTCCCATTTCCTAAATCGTCTTGTTATTTCTTTTTACAACTCCATTTTATTGTGGAGTTCTAGAAGCAGAGAAATTATGGAAGATTCCATCATCTTCACAAAATATTCTAAATTTTTCATTTTCAAATTCTCCACCATGATCACTCTTAATTCCAGCGATAGAAATTCCTTTTTCATTTTGTAACTTTTTGGATAGGACTTTAAAGCACTTAAAAGATTCATCTTTATGTGATAAAAATAATATCCAACAAAATCTAGTGAAGTCATCAACAAAGACCATACTTCTTTCTGCCAAGACTTAGTGTTCTTGTTGGACCAAACAAATCTATATGTAACAACTTTAGAGGTATAGACGAAGTTACAACATTTTTAGAGGAAAAAGATGTTTTAACTTGTTTTCCTTTTTGACAACCCTCACAAAAGAAATCTTTGTTAAAACTTATTTTGGGTAATCCTCTTACCAAATCATGTCTAACCAACTTGGAAATATGTTTAAAGCTAACATGACCTAGCTTTTTATGCCAAATTAGTTTTTCCTCATCTGTTGATATAAAACATGAAATATTTTGACTTTTCAAATCTTCTAAGTTAATCTTATAGAGATTGTTTTGTCTCTTAGCAGAAAAGAATACAGAGCCGTCCTTGTTTTTTACTACACAAAATTTTTTATTAAAGGATACTTTAAAGCCAGAATCATATAATTGACTTATACTAATCAGATTATGCTTTAAACCTTCAACTAGCAGAACATTATCAAATGAATCTTTACCAACTTTGCCAATTCCAACTATTTTGCCCTGCTGACTGTCTCCAAAAGTTACTGATCCTCCTTATTTATTTTGGAGATCTAGGAACATAGACCTTCTTCCCGTCATGTGTCGCGAGCATTCACTTTCCAAGTATCATTGGTGTTGGTTGCTTTTTCCAAGAAAGGAGATCTGCAGTCTATATTATGCCTTTCTTAGGTACCCATATTTTCTTAGGTCATTTGGGGTTAGTCTTATGATTATTCTTAGAATAATAATAAAAAGGTTGTTTCTTTTTCTTTTTGTTAGGAACAAAACTCTTTTTATGACGAACATTACTATTAGTAAACCCTAAACCACTCTTATCATTTGGATGTCTATATTTTCCAATCATATCGCTCATCTTTTTTATGCTTTGAGTAAATGTTGATAAATCTGCTGAAAGACTATTAATCCTTTGTTTCAATTGATTAATTTCCTCAAATCTATCTACAGTTACTTTCTTTTTCATATCGTCTACTTGTTTCTTAAGACAGGCGTTTTCTTTTTCTAACACTTTCGTATTCTTCAAATTTTCAACAAATTTCTTTTTTAAAACCACCCTATATTGCTTTAATATAGCATATGAATCTTCTAACAATTCTAAATATGCCTCTTGAAGTTTATTAAAATTAGAAGTTACCTCATCGTCGCATTCTTTTTCAACTACTAAGCATATATTTGCTTGTATTGATGCTTCTAAATCAGAATCAGATTCGGACGAATCCAAATCTTCCGAAGTTACCATCATGCTCTTTTTGTTTTCTTTACTTTTCTTTTGTTTTCTTTTGAGCAACGGACATTCAGACTTGTAGATTCCTAGTTTGTTGCACTCATAGCAGATGATAAAAGTTTTCTCATTCTTGACTTCGTCGTTGCTATTTTTCTTAAAAGAAAACTCTTTATTTCCCTTTGCTTTCTTTTTCCACATCCTCCTAATCTTTCTTGAAATGAAGGATAGTTCATCATCATCTTCACTTGAATCTTGATCAGATTCACTGGCATCATCATTCTTGATTTCTTCAATCTCTAATGCTTTTGAATATGTACTATTTCTCTGGTTCTTTTGATTCTTCTGACCAAACTTTAATGCTATAGATTTATCTCTTTTAGGTTTTTCTTTTGCATCAAGCTCTACTTCTTGTATCTTCAAAGAACCAAGCAATTCATCTAGCTTCAACTTATTTAAGTCCTTGGCTTCTTGTATTGCCATAAATTTGGGTCTCCATCTTTAGGAAGACTTCTGAGAATCTTTCTGACATGATTTTGATTATCGTAGATTCTCCTAACAGCTTTAAGTCCATTAACAATAGTTTAAAATCGTCCAAACATCTTATTAATAGACTCATCTTCTTTCATCTTGAACAGCTCATACTGATGTACAAGAATACAGATCTTGGACTTTTTCACTTGATTTGTGCCTTCATGTGCGATGGATAATGTGTCCCATATTTCCTTTGCAGTTTCGCATGTATGAACTTTATCATATTCACTTCTGCTTAGGGTACAACTTAGAAAGAACTTGGCCTTTGAGTTTAACTGAAATCAAGCTTTTTGATCGGCTGACCATCTGTTACGAGAAATGATATTGCCCTCATCATCTATTGGTGTGTATAAACCATTCTCAATGATATCCCAAAGATCAATATGTGTAGATTCTATAAAGAGTCGCATCCTATCCTTCCAATAATGATAATCCTCACTATTGAATGCAAGAGATCTTGTGACTGAGGCACTTTCAGCTATAAAAACATGTGATTCAGCCATAGATCTTTGTCCTCACTTTGTAAAGGTGGTTCTTGGAAATCGAGCTCTGATACCAACTGAAGTAAATCACTTATCATTATAGGAATCACATGAAGTATATAAAATACACAAGAAGGGAGATTTGAATTGTGTAATCTTTTCGAAAATATTAATCTTTGAGATTTCTTGAATATCTTTGCAAATATCATATGAATACAAAAACTCTTTACTAAAGTTGATAAGTACTAGAATTGCAAGTAATTTTATCTACTCGTCTAACAACAAGAAAATTAAAGTGTAAAGGTTAGAGAATAGATGCCGTTTTATATTGGTTCATCCCAAACCTTAGGCTATGTCCAGTCTTCAGAGTTTGTCTGAGATTTCACTAAACTCTTTAACTTTACAAGTATTCTTTCTACCCTTCCAGAGCCTCTTCACGTCTCTTTCACAAAGTATTCTTTCTGCTATCTTACCCTCTCCAGGCTTTAGCCTTTCTTTCTTTCTCTAAGAAAGATATTTTTTAAGCTTTACGTTACAGTTGTATTCGCTCTCTTGTTTCGTACTTTGAATACAAAATTTCTCTAAGTATTGTACAATCAGAATTTTCTCTCTTGTAAAAAATGTTGTTTTAGTCTTCGACTAGAACTAGTATTTATAGCCTAAGTCTCCAACTGTATTCTTGAGAAACTGCTTCTTGAAACTTCTAGAAATCGTTATTTAGTTGAGTCTTATAACTAACTCCAACTAACTAACTGTCTAATGTTCTAGAGTATCTTCCTTTTTGTATCGTCTAATATTGTTGCTTCGTTTGGGATTGCGCTTCATCTGTTATTGTGTTTTGTCTGTTGTTGCGGTTCGTTTGTTGTTGTTGGTTCGTCTGTTGTTGATGTATTGTCTATGATAACGTGTATCGTCTATTACTGACGTATCTTCTGGAATGACTAAGTGTTACTTACATTTTTCTGTACACTTAACAAACTTATCAAAACAGTTCATACATTTCTAAGATTATTATTATTTGATTGTCACCAAAATTAATAGAAGTTAAGTCTTCTTGGCTTAACATTTAATTATACTACATTCTTTTTCCTGGTCAGTTTTTCTAAATGACTAATTTAGTATTAGCATAGACTTGTCTCTAAATTGTGTTTAATAAAATGGCATTCTATTCTCCAAGTGTCTATGACATCTTATACTATTACACCTGTATATTCATTTTTAGACAGGTGTTGGTAGTGTTTTATTACATAAAGAAGTTGAGAGGGGTCTTAGTCACCACAGAATCCAATATGAACTTGAGTTTGGGGTCATGTTAGGTGAAAATTCTAGGGTTTTCACATTTTAAGAAAGAGACAATGAAAAATAGAGGTGGGAGCTTTAGAGAAGTTCTTAGAGATTAGTATTAAAGCTAAAACATCATTTAGGAGTCGATTAAAGCAACTGCGATTAAGGAAAGAGCATTCTTAGACAGTGAAAAAGAGATTCATTAAGATCATTCAAGATTCAAGCAATGAAATTTCAAAATTCTTTTACATTCAAGATTTAAGCTATAAAAATTCAAATTTCTTTCTTTCTTTTTGGTTGTTTTTTATATGTTGTATTTGTATCTTTATAAACTAATTGGGATATGTACATAGTTGGGATGGACCCCAGGACTTGATTTTTTAATTAATTCTTGATTCAACGAAATGTTTTATTTTTTTAGAATTATTTATGATTGTATTGTATCTACTTGAAATTTATTGATGTTTTAATTAAATTTTAGATTTCATACAATTGGATTAAGAGATTATTTGTATGGATGGATCATAATATATATAATGAGAGTTGTATGGAACCCTAAAGATAGGGTAATATAATTCTTTTAGGTTAGGGTTAAACCTATCATAGGAATTCACAAAACAAAGTAATTCATACTTATAAGTTTTTTTTAGAAAGAGATCTTAGTCAATTAACTTAATGATAGGAGTTTGATTGCTCAACAGAGAAAACAGTTATAAAATTAGACTTCATATTGATTCAAGGAACTGAGATCAATCATTAAGTCAAGATAAATTAAAGGCATTGGAAAAGTTTTGGGGGAAGTATATACCTAGATCATACTTATTTATTATTGCTTTAACCTTCACTACAAGAAATATACACAATCTGCGACGTTTCAATGAGAAAACGTCGCAGATTGTAAAATCTTTTCGTGACGTTAAAATAACGTCACAAAAAGTTCATTTTTTTTGCGACGTGTTTATAAAACGTCGCAGATTTGTTAGATTTTTTATAACGTTTTATAGGTAAAACGTCTTGAAATAGAAATCGTCAAGTGTTATTGGATAAAACGTCGGTGAAGTCTTCACCAAACATATATTGTTTGGTTGTAAAAAATGAGCGCATTATATTAATTTTTGTTATTTTCTAAATTTTATGATTATGATTATTATTATTAATAATTTTATTTTGTTGTTATTATTATTATTAGTATTATTATCTTGTTATAATTAATATAATTATAACTAGATTATTTAATTTAAAATAATAATGATAATAATTATTATTATCATCTTGATAAGATATTTTAATGACTTGATAATAATAACTTCTACTATGCTCTAAATCTTACATATTATTATTATTAATTTAATATAATAGAGTAACTTCTATTGCTATTATTATTACCATAATTATTATATAAATTGTTTATATATATATAATGAATTTATAAATAAATTCATTATATTAATTTTTATTTTCTAGATCTTATGATTATGATTATTATTATTAATAATTTTATTGTTGTTATAATAATAATAATAATTATTAGTATTATTATCTTGTTATAATGAATATAAATTTAATTAGATTATTTAATTTAAAATAATAATGATAATAATAATAATTATTATAAGATAATAATGATAATAATAATAATAATACTAATTATAATATTATTAAAACTAAGGTTAT
>JAOQMR010000002.1:19343172-19362371 GCA_027563865.1 Erythroxylum pelleterianum
ACATGAGTCACAGATAAGGTTGGGGACAAGAGCAGGCTGGAGGAGAGGGAAGTTGGTTTGGTCGAGTGTGATATCAAAGACTAGGTTAGGTCATTATTGGAAAAGATAAAAACTAACCCTAGCCTCAAAGAGAGTTTGAAAGTTAGTTTTGCAAATGGTCAAATAGAGGGGCAGGATAAGAGAGGGGCTGAGAATGGAAACAAGGTGGGTTGAGGAAGGTTGCTGAGGAAGGAGAGAAGAGAACAAAGCTGAAGCTACCGAAGCAGAAGGGGTGTAGGTCTGGAGCAAGAACTCAAGATGAACAGAAGCTGTTGATTCAAGGTTAGAGGGGTGGAGAATCTCTCAAGAGAAGATAGAGCTTCTCACTCTACATTCTCACCCTTGCAAAGGGTTGGCCCTTATTGCAAGGAGGCATAGAAATTGCAGTTTAAACAACAGTACTTTAATGCTCATGCAGTTTGTCTAAAGGTTTCGTTAGTTAATTCCCAGTACATGGAATCTGTTAGTGCTTTCCAACTTGCCAAAGATCAATCACCTCGCTAATAAGGATGGTGCAAGTAAACCACATAAAACTAGTAGCAGGTTAAACTGCTCCATAAACAGCATACAAACAATGGGCACAATTACTGAATTCAACTTCTGATTTAAGCTTAGTAGAGACAATGATGCAGACAGATTGCTGCTGCTGTGCTATTTAGAACCAGAACTCACAGCTAAATGTATAAAAGCTATGAAAACAGGTGCACAAAAATTAGGTTCAAAAGCGATTCAAGTCACAGGATGCTTGGTCAAAGAGTGTGATTTTTGACAGCTATATAGGTAAAAGTTAGCAAAAAGAAAGAAAAATAGGTAATAAACTACATCAACAGAGATATCTTAGTATTATGATCAATGAACAAGAAATAAAAGAGGTAGTGCGCTTCCACCCATGTTCTCTAACAAATTATTCAAGTTCCCTGATGTCAGTTATTACCTAACTAACCTCAAACTGATCAAAGGGCAATCGTTTAACATCAACATACAACGACAAAAATCACCAATGGATATATAAGATTCCTCTATAAATAATCTTAATAATAATGCATATGAACAACACAAGATTAGTAGTCTGTGGAAAAGAAAAGGCACAATGCATATTCAGGCTCACCATCAGCTGAGAGAACAAAATCATTTTCCTCTGTGCCAACGTTACTATTGGTTTGATCACAGTTGATGCAATGATAACGAAAAAGTCAATGACATGAAACTCCTCAGGCAGTATCATACTAGTTATGCCCCCTCATGTTTTTACCATCTACACTTGCAAATTCACTTAGATTATACTTTCCTAATATGTGGGTGCCAAAGTAACTTCAAACATTTTTGTTTGGAACACTTTAAAGTATTTATTAGTCAAGATGAAATACATTACTTACAGAAATTGTTCAGGACAAGCTTTTCAAACAACTGTGGATCCAACATGCCTGGATAAGAAAATTGATGAGTTAACCAAGATAAAATGTAAGGAGGATGGCATACAAGAGGATGAATGACAGAGACGAATTCTCCAATTGGAATTGCAGGGATATTAAGAGCCCTTGCAGGGTCAGCCTGAAAGTACCAAAAATAGATTGGAATGAGTTATGTTACATAACTGAAGAGTAAGCTTTTAGAAAACCTAGATGTTCCTATCACTTACAACTGGTATGGCCAATTTTAGCGTAGATTGTGAAGGTGTGTAATCAAGTGACGACCCCAAAGTAGTGACAGATGTCAACCCAGATTCCCTTCCTTGAAAAGCTACAGTAAATATCAGTTTATCAGGTTAAACATCCATAGTTACATGATCTATTTAACTACTTTTTACAATTTGATGAGTTTTATTTGCTTCAAATTCTAAACAGTACTTATATTGTCATTGGAGAGAACACAACATGAAATATATCTTTCGAACAAAAACATAACACGAAATATCTGCATCATACTTCTTTCATGAAATAAACACAGGTCACTTGTAAATGTTGCAGACATTAAACATTAAACATCAAACTTCAGTAGACAACTAGTACTAATGAGAAGTGAATAGTGAGCAATGCAGATTAATTCAGACGCCAAAGGATTGAAGTAAATTAATAGCCTTTAAAGTAGGAACCGGACTAGAGCTTTTGACCTTAAACATGTTAGTTAAATACAATGGGATTTGACATTCCTTAACTTCCAGTAATAATTGGTGCCTTTTTAGTTTACATTGCTGGAGTCTACTTCTACACCAACAAAATGCATCTTCTGTGCTTAGAGGTAGTATTGGACGAAATGAAATTTTTAGTAATCAAGTGTTCCTTTATATGTCCTGCTGCTATACAGTACATTCAAGTCTTCGTTATACATCAGGTACAATAAACAACAGCCAATGAGCGGGCAAGTCAAATAGGAAAAGGCTATCAGTTGAATTTAGCCTTTTACTGCATGACCCAAACAAGTTGAAAGCCTAATTAAGACAATCCAGAGTTCTTTGAACTTAGTTATGAAGAAACTTTGCATGGATAATTCAATAGAAGGCTTCTAAATAAATTATCTATATGAACTTCATGTCAAGAGAATGAAAGACCCAACTAACATAATATACTTGACGGCCTCTAAAGGCTGAAGAGGCTTTTAATCCCATAACATGGTTGATTCTTGGGTAGTAATGCCATATTAAACTTCAAATTTCCCCACATAAATCATGATCCGAAGTAAGATATTGAAGGAAGCCAAATACAGATGAGATGATCAATAATAAAGGTAATCAAAACAGGTAATAAACATCATGCCATAGCACATCATTTACTTGCTACTAATAAGAAACTCCATATGGATTATTACTACATGGTTTTCAACTGTAACACATTTAAGAAGCATACACTGAAGACTGTCTTACAGCATAGTGAGAGCAATGAATATAGAAGAATGCCACCCATGGAGTGCCCAATGGCAAGCAGCTTTCCATCTTTGGGCTTGCATTGAGTCCTTACGTACTCCATCTAAGACAAGACAACGAGAGAAGGAAGATCCAATAAAGGAGAGTAAGCGAAGTACTTAAGGACTAAATAGTAGAGAACAGAGAACACTCCAGTGTAGATGAATGAGAATGGACTAGTAATTATCAGGCGAGAAACATAACATATTTACACCAACAGAAATGACACCTCACCGCTGCTGGCAAATCCTCCTCCAAATAGTGATCAAAGTCCCAATTATACTTTCTCATTTGTTCAAATTGTTCAAGAAAGTCGTCCACTGGTGCACGCTCGTGGAAATGAAAAAATGATGGCCTGATATATTGTTGACTTTCTTCAATAAAATTCAGAAGCTTTTGGCTGAAATCCCTACTTAGGCCTGTGATAAAAGAGTTTTGACCTACAAGCATACATGTTTAGTTAACGCCATTAAACCAGCATAAATTGCAAAGAGTCCAATATCACAGCTATTTGTACTAACCTCCGTCCAGGAAGCCTGAGAGTCTTTCGGGAAATTTTATTACAGATTCCAATAGCTTGGAATGCAATTTGCCAGATTTAGATTCCATCACATGTGCACTCAATCCAATTCCTCTAAGTTCAAGAATCCAAGTATCAAATCCTTGGGTTGACATGAAACGCGCAAATGACGACTGTATTGCATAATAGTCAGTCTTATCAGAGATGAAAGAGTTCAATCACAATCACAGACGATCACAATCACAATCACAGACGATTCAATCACAATCACAGACGATTCCACAAGAAAGACTTATATCGTTTAAAGTCTAGGCAAAAGTTGCGTTTTTTGCTCGTAAAGTTTCTATTGGAAATGAAAAAATCTAAGAAAATCATACGACTAGGAAGCTTAAGCTCCCGTCAGGTTGCGTCGTGGATGTATCTTCCTTTGTTGAGTATGGGCCCACTGCAGCACTGCTGCTAGCGTTGACATCCCTATCCTAGCTAATTTCGAAAATTCCAGCTTGGGATTCAACTTTGTGCATCTATCTCTTGTCTTGGCTATGGCGGCCACCAACATACTCCCCCCTTTACCACCTCAGACGCCACGCCAACTCCACGAAGCACCCACCACCTTAAAGAGTTTTGTTATTCATTTATTGAATAGTAATTTTGAGACGTTGAGCTTGAATAATACATTAATTGCGTGGTCAGAGTATTCCTAAATATTGGTGATTTTGAAAGTTTTGAGTTCTCAACATCCGAAGCCGATCCGAGATATATAAATATAATAGAAAAAGGAGAAGGTTACCTGAGGGGACAAATCAAATCCAATTGCATTGGTAGCGACTCCCGGCAGCAGTAACAATGGATGCTTCCTTGGATGTGCCTGTCAGGTGTCAATAATAGTATAATACACAACACAGCTCTCTCTCTATATATATATACATATATAAAAGTAGCAAACTATATTTACAAAAAAAATATCAATTAGATAATTGATTAAAAAAAAAGAATAACTGCAAGTAATAAGGTGGACAAGAATTCCCTTAAAAAAAAAAGGTGGACAAGAATTGACATAGCACATAAATTAAAGGAAACAATGCGTCGAACCCGGTCATTTCTATTTCTTTAAAAGCTTCAAATATTTACTTTTAGCATTAATGTTAAAAGAAAAAAAAAACACATAACACTGCTACTGCTGCTAATACAGCCTACGCCGTATATGCGATCAGAATGTAACCGTCACCCCACCCAATACCTTAGGAGAAGGCAGGTAACGCCAGAGGGCGATTTTCCACTCAGAATTGGCTACGTCCACGTGGTGAAGCTCGTCGGCCGTGCAAATTTCAGGCTTTTTCTTCTCATTCTTCGTCGTTTCGTCATCTGCTGCATTAATTCTTTTTGTTACTAAACCTGCCCGAGGCGAACGCACCGGCAACAAACCGTGGCGGGAGCGGCTAAACTCTGTAGGAACGATACCAAGTTTGAGATTGAGAAGCGCCATTGCTCTTTGGTTCGCTTGTGTGTTTGGGTTACCTGTTTATAGCGGGGACTGGCATTGTTGGATGTTGACTTTTTGAATTTTAATCAACAAATAAATGTTGACCAGAAATTAGAAAGAAAGAATAGTTAACCAGTATGAGGGCATGGGAAGGATATTGTGGGAAACTTTATACGTGTCATGATCACAAAGTTACAAGTTTCGATCAAAGTGGTCCAAAAGATGAGGTGCCAATAAAATCTCCTGCGGGCGGTGCTGCGTGCATGTGTTTAACGAGATTATATCAGTCAATTGTGGAGGGTAAGCTTGAAATTATTGTTGTTCCGTCTCTAATGCCAACAAACTACAAGATATTTGTCCCTACGAAACTCTTCCATTTTTCTACATGCCTAAAACCTTTTATTATATTGGTATTATGAATACTTTATTTTATTTTTACTTTTACTTGAGATTTTCATGCATAATAAAGTATCTCATTTGTTCTTGCGGAAAGTAGAAGCAATTTACGTGATATCTTGCACGCATCGCAGCTCTCATGTTATTGCTTTACATTTACTTTACTCAACTGCCCTAGTGTTAGTAGCAATAGGTGCACTCATTTATATATGGTAGACGCAAGTTTTGTATCAATTAAATGTAAGGATTTCGTTCAAACCTAACCTACCAGTATATGTTCCCATTAATCATATCCCGTAATTTCCGCATATGTTTTGTCGCTCACTTCTTCAACCTTCCACCTCTGTGATGGACAGTAGGGTATGAAAGTGTTGTTTAAAAAACAATGTTGGTTTTAGTTTGGTCCCTATCTTCACCTAAGCTTCATCGGACACCATCGCTTGGCTAAGGACGAGAATAGAAGCTCCAAACTGCTAAGATCTACGGTAGAAGGCAATGGCTGGAGGTATTTCGGTTACTGCTTGCTTCTCATATATATATATATATATATATATATATATATATATGGTTATATATGGTCTTTATATGCATGGATTTTGTACGTAAATTTTGTATGAAATGCATGCTACTGCTAAGTTTCATTTTTCATTTGGTATCAAAACAATGGTTTTGTTTTGTGTTTAGAGAAGACCTTTTATGTTCCAAATTTCTCTAGAAATTTAATTTCTGTATCAAGACTTGTACCCTTTGATTTTTCCTTTAAATTTTCAGATTCTGGTTTCAAGGGGTGCTTGGTTGATGGGTTTGGGAAGGGATTAATGGTAAGGAATGAAAAGTGAGTAGTTGATTGTTGATTATGATTATAGGGATAATGGTTTTATATCCCACTTTGGGGAAATCCTCCATATCCCCCATTTAGTAGAGGAATGAAACTCATTCCTTAGTAGAGACTAATTTTTTTAAAAAAAATTTAATACTAATTAATTAAAATATAATTAATTACAATTTAATTAATTAGAATATTATAATTAATTAATTAATTACATTATAATTAATTAAAAATAATTAATTAGTTACAATATAATTAATTGAAATATAATTTATTCATTAATTAAAATACTCTAATTAATTAATTATAATATTTAATTAATTAATATATTGTAATTATTTAATTACATTATTTTTTACAAACCAACCACTATCAATGGTAATGGTAATCATTCATTCCTCTTAACTAACAATCATAATTATATTGATAATATTTATTCATATTCCTCACTATATTCATTCTCATTCCTATTACCATTCCCCCATACAAACTAACTGCCCCCTTAGTATATGTGGGGATCCTTCTCATATGATTTACTTATTACTACCTTTAGTAGTTGACATTTTACGTTCTTAGTAGTAACAGGTTCAGATCACTTGTCTCATTATGCGGTGCCTAATTTATTTCATAAGTATCTGTCTATTTAATTTCTATAGATCTCATTTATTGAATAAATAAATGCTCATAAAATAAAATAGACACAAAAGAATGGATCAGACGATTTATTCCCTACAAGGAACTATCCTTGATCGTTATCCTGTCAGTCGTTGTCATCGACCGTAGTTCATATTTTGATTCAGTGGTCTTCTCTGATGCCTCCGATGTAAGTTGGGAATATCTGTATGAGCTATAAAATTATTATCCTAACCTACCCTGTGGATAAGAACAACAATAGTTCGTGCTTAAAAAGAGGCATAGCTGCAAAACTGAAAACGACGAGGTGTTAAAAAAAGATAGGGTGAAAACGTGTATGGAAATTGTTGGAATACAGTCATAAACGATTCATGGCAAGGTAATAATACAAAGACTCTCTCCTCTTTGTTGATCCTGCTTCTAAGCTTCTTTTTATTTAACCTAAACGCAATAACATCATCACATCCCTTCACACAAGAGACGCATCCGACAGTTCAACGTAGTTGTCTTAAATGTAACTGTATATGTATTCAACTTCTTGTTCTTACGTTGCAATGTAAAAAAAGAAAATTTGCCAAGTATAGATGTTTGGTTCCATCTTTGATAGTGGAGGGCACATGTTCTCAAATTTTGTCAATTATTTGAAAATTTTGCCAAGAAGCCTGTTGGCAATGGTAAGGAGCAGACCTCTAAAATGTAAAAGAAAAAAGTTTTCAAGTAGGAAAACAGGTATATCATCCTTTGCTAAATGTTGTTGTTGGAATGATCAACATGAAGGATTTTGTTTCTTGCTTATGGTAAAGAAAGCTACAAGTTAGCATTGACATATAAGCAAGACTCCTGCTGCTTTAGACTGTCCGCAACATGTGCGATGACTCCAGCACCAGCATTGTGAAACCGTTCATTTTTCACCTAAAGGAACAATAAGACAAAAATTATCAAGAAATAATAGGCACACATACTGAAATTTGAAAGAAACTGAGTCGCACATGAATGTTGTTATGAGCAAAGAAGGGCCAAAATGCCGAGTGGACGCTGACGTCAACTTTTTTCCATCCTAATTGTTGCAAGCCCTGTATCATTTCCTCTGTTAGAAAAAGGAATTCAGTCATTGCGTTTTGTCATAAATCTGAATGTGATCATAGTCGAAATCACCAGGTACCATCACACCTTCCATTATTTCATGATACTGCACTGTGTTTTGTGCATCGGGTTCATTTTGCGCTGCCTCCTTTGCCTTGGCAGCTTTTGGAGGAAATTTGGGACCTTCAGAGGATACTGGTGGACAATATTCGACATCTACGACATGCTGGTAACCATTCAGGGATCGCTGAGGGGTCTGTCAGTTAAAATAAAGTCGACATTATGTACTATGTAATGTAATAGCTAATTACAGAGTAGGCTATTAATGTTCACACTTGAAACTATGTCCACAGATTCTGCAACTTGTTATTTCTAGCTTTCATAAGCCACAAGAGCAGTTAGAAGTAGAGCTAATGCACTAAATACAACATTGTTTATAAGGTGATTCTGTGTAAATTAACCCAACTCGCTTTACTTAGAATCAGGTTGTACAGTAATGGATGACAAGTCCAAAAAAGAATCCAGAAGCCTGAGTTTCAATCAATCAGCGATTTTTATGTCCAATGATCTTTCAAAATCATCAAGAACAGTCTAGTTTATTGGATAGCATTTCATCCCACGACACAATTAATGCGTTCCCTTATAGATACAGCCAATGAAATATAAACAGCAACAATCAGAGTTTGGGAGTTGCATCATTTTTCACCTTCACAAGTTCTTTCTCTCTCCTAATGGATGACGTGCGCCAACCAACCATATCTAGCTCATGTCAAGGAAGCTTACTGACAGGATAACATAAATCACTGTACAAATATGGTTTATGCACGGTTGCGTACAATCAAAAGATGTGGATAGCAGTTGGATACGATCATAAGAAACATTTGCATAAACAATGCGACATCTGAATGCACCAAGGGCTGACCTGCAAGTTAGTAGAGAAACAACCCTTAGAAGAGTGGTTTATAGTAAGCTATGGCTGCTTCACTAAATAATTGGAGCAAATGTTGCGTACTTACATAAACTGTCCATCTTCACAATCTGAAGTCATTCTAAGAAGAAGCGGCGGTTTGTTTGGTTGACCATCTGTTAGAAACAGTTGACTGCCTGTTTGGCCCACCAAAAAAGGAGCTAAAGGTGGAGCCAGTTTCTCTAAAAAGGATATGCCCAAGAGAAACGGCAGCTGAGATTTAAAATAATTATTAATTAGCAGATACCAAAGAAGGCAATGGCGATGGCCATGAGACTTCACTATAGTTAATAGTTATAAAGAATGACACTTGCAGTGAAAGAAGTGTGCAGCTCATCGAAGGGAGCTAGACTACTATTTTAGGTAGTACATAATAATAGGGACTTTAATCCCTTTAACTAGGAAATAAAAGATACAATCGTATTATAATTTTAGAATATTTTGTAAAATAATTCTATGACATAATTAGCTAATATCATCTTCATTACAGCCTTGATTCTTGTCATCCTTTTCTTGATTTTGTTTTGCCCTATCATTCTACTTTCCCCTTTCAGCTTGAGCACCCATGATTCCAATTGCCTATTATGTCTTCTTCCATAATGCTTGCCTGAGGATGCATCCATACTATCACTCCATTCCTCAAGCACGAGCTTGTCCTCAAGCTCAAATTCGGGATAGAGTTGGCAAAATCCATCCGAAAGTTCCCAAGTGGCCTCAACAGGTAGCATACCATCCCATTGAACCAAAGTTTCTAAGGCATCACAATTGAGGCGAGAATAGAGAATGTGGAGAGGAGTAGGCTTCACATGTTCTTTCTTTAAGGCAGTGACAGTATTGCAAAAGGTGCCTCACAAATAGCGGAGAGAAGCATGGAAGACATCATATATGTTATT
This sequence comes from Erythroxylum pelleterianum, assembly GCA_027563865.1. NCBI lineage: Eukaryota > Viridiplantae > Streptophyta > Magnoliopsida > Malpighiales > Erythroxylaceae > Erythroxylum > Erythroxylum pelleterianum. Next base: position 19,352,915 of record JAOQMR010000002.1, read on the forward strand.
ATAGGGAAGGAGCCCCAGTTGATAGGCGACCTGCCTAATGTGGCACTAAATCCTATAGGGTCAATAAAAAAGTTGTGTCAGTTTATGATTCCGAGATGACTTGCCAGAGAGAATTGCTTGTGCAGCATGTGGCACAAAATCCTATAGGGCCAATTGAAAAGTTGTGTCAGTTTATGTTGCCGATGACTTGCCAAAAAGAATTGTTGGTGTAGCCTCAACAAAACCCACTGACTAGGATTGAAAAATACCTCCCTATGAGCCCTATCACATTGCCTCTTCATTCGAGCTTAGGCCTAGTGAAGCCGATTGTGAACCTCAGTTAATATTTGGTCACACTATTGTAAGGCATTCCCCACTACTGTCAACTTTGTTGTATCCATAGTCTAAGAAAGGAGAGAACGATCCCTCCCATAAACCATTTGAAATGAAATGTGTAATATCATAGGCTATATCACAAACAGTATTCAGCTTATGGAACCCAATCAACTCACGCTTTCGTGTGATCCCCTACAAACCAAAATAAACCTGACCAGAATTTACTTGTAAATATAGGCTTATGATCATTAGCAATGCACTGAGGGAGACAATGAAGATGAAAAATATGCTGATTTACCTTGTTAACCAACTCCTGCGGCTTTGCTATCTGCTTGAAGGGCCTAGATGAAATTTCCATAATTTCCTTTTCATTGTATTGACCTTGTTGTTGCATTAGTAAAATAGATGCTCCCAGGGCAGCGATCACACCACCACCCATCTCACTATTTTTAATCCTCAACTCAGATTCTTCTCTATCTCGGACTCTTATAGCATTAAACCTGGTAACATGATCAGTTACAACAACACCAACAACACCCAATGAAAGTCCCGCTAAAACGCAGGATCTGGGGGAGGTCCGATTTTACGCAATCTATACCTAATAGAGATACTGTTTCCGATAGACCCATATGCAATGTGTCATGAATCAGTTCTACTGACAAGCTTTTGCTCAATATCCCTTGCACTATACTTTTCATTAGTTTCTTCCCCGAAATTTTTACTAGCAACAGATTTTATGCTATTAACAAGCCATGTAGCTACAACAAAAAAATTTCACAATGCAACTAAGCTAGGTCTTATAACACCAACTAGTAGGAATCTTCTCAGATAACTTATGCCCAAGACAGCTGTTGAAATGGTCCTCACTATACTCTCCAGAGTACCAATTTTTTTAAGTGCAACTCATGCTAAAATGTTTACCATCCAAAGGCCAAGTGTGACCTTTGTGATCTATTATAGCCCATGACACAACAGTTGCTACTTCCTCTAGATCTTTATCAAGATTGGGTTTCATTTCTGTCATGGCAGCTATACTTAGCTTACAATTTGTTTCAACCTTCAAAGCATCCACAATAACACTTTCCACTAATTGTATCAGCTCTTCCAGTCAATCATCATCATATTGCAGATCCTGATCAAAAGTTTCCTCTGTATTACGTTCTCCTATAGGCCCATGTAATTTTTTAGTATTTAATATCACAAATGGAGGTTTGGTAATGTTGTCTGAGTCGTTCAATGTTGCAAAAGAAGGACCATAAACTTTTTCACGATCCCAATTACAATTGTAGCATTTCCCTTAGATCCTTCAAAGCTTCCTAGTTGCTTCAAGAGCTTCAGTCGACCTTCTTCTAGGAAATAGCCAAGTGATAAAGCAACTGCTGTGTCTAAATCCAATAGTTAATCACTGTCATATTAAAATGGAGATATCTACCTAAGTATCCATCATATATATATGATCACCATGTGTGAATGCATGTACACATAATGAAATATTACTAAAATTTCTATTATTATAATCAGTTGAAAAGTTGTGTCCAACTAATTGGTCATGCTTTTTCCTTTATCAGCAGTAATGCCCAATGACACATCAATATTATCTGCATTAAACAAACTAGAGTTTACATCAGTTCTTCCAGCCAGCCCTTAGAAGCAACACTAGATAACTTGGTACTATTCTCATGCTGCTCACAGACAGGGAGAGTTGCAATGTATTAGACTTCATCTGTAAGTCATTTTTACTATTGTGTTCACTATTGTTGGCAGCAACACACTAGTGTCCTATTTCTTGGGTGGAAAGTCAACTGCTTTGTCCTCAACCTTACTTTCATCTTTGTTATCGGTCTTATCATCTTTTTCTTCTTCCAATCGATAAGTAATGTTCTTATCACACCAAAAACACTATTGACAGCCACCCGGGTAGAATCATTCATCCCTGCTAGGGCCCCCAACTTAAGCAGCATTGAAAGTTGGAGTGCCTGAACGTTCCCCCAATGCACATTTTGGTCATGTCATGCAGGCACTGGTACCTTGCTGCTGCTGGTTTCCTGTTTGCATCCCTAGCTTGCCAAGCCTTCTTGAGTTTGGTACATATTGCCAACTGTAGCTGTCAGGCCACCAAGTGCTGCCTGATGCACAACTCTATGTACCTCCAACATATGCATCATCATCTCCAATATTTGGTTTATCTGATTGTTTGAATCTCCCATGACTCCAGGCTTTGATACCAAGAAGTTGCAAGCCTTAGACAGGAATCTAGTCATGGGACAATTTTGTTCGAGTTTCCATGGGAACTTATGGTGAAAAGAGTGGTGGAAAGTTGGAGGTCATTAAAGGGGGCTACCTAACTTGGACCCCAAAGGAATAGAGGGTTGCCTATATCAAGTTGATAAACTTCTCTCCTTCTTTCATTATGTTCCACTGTTTAAATAACAAGAATAGACTACTATTTATAGTGGTACATAATAATAGGGATTTTAATCCCTTTATTATAAAACATGACTAGGAAATAAAAGACATAATCATAATAGGATTTTAAAATATTTTGTAGAATAATTCTACAACATAATTAGTTCATATCATCTTTATTGCTTCCTTAATTTATGGGCCTCTTGATTAGAGCCTTGAGTTTTTTCATCCTAGTTTTGATTTTTTTTTTCCTATCATCCTCCTTTCCCTTTTAAGCTTGACTCCACTTGCCTATTATGTCTTCTTCCATAATGCTTGCTCCAGAATGCGTCTATAACAATATAATGGCATGGCAAGCAACGACCACAACTTACTGTTTTTGAAACTTATTTTTCATGGGCATTTTCACTTTAAAATCCACAAGAGGGCAGTTTTATTGTTTCCTTTTTATGCGCTACTTATTACCATATTGTTAGTCCACCTAAGGCATTTTATCACTTAGGTGCAATATCTCTGGCAATTCAAATTAGAGTCTACACAAATCACAAAAATGGTGAAATCAAGGCATGTATTTCACTATCCAATGAATAAACAAATATCAACCCTAAGAACCACTCTGAAAAGAAAATGAGAATAATGAGCAATTCATGGCAGATAAGACAAAGGAATACATATTCTTCAAGTAAAAGGAATGCATATCATGTAATACTGAATCATCAAGGGCCAAAAATAAGCAAACAAGGAAATACCGTCCAAAACAAACCTGCTTTCTTCCTCTAACTCCAAGATGTGGGGTTGCCAAGGTAATAAAATTGATTGGCTCCAACCCAGCAATCGTACCTTGAGTTAAAGAAGCATCTTGTAGATCTTGCCGCTTTAAATTGTTATAATCATCGCGTTTGCTAGAACTTGCGGCATACAGTGTATAAAGGATAGCAATAGCATATCTTGCAAACAAGCCACCCAAAGAATGGGCTCAAAAGGAAATCTTCTTCAAGCTCTTTGTCTTCCGCACAACTTGCATGACCTATTTATAAATTTGTTAGAAGAATAATTAGTCGGAAAGTCGATCATAAAATGGCCCACCGTCAATAAATCCATAAGCCATGTTAGATGCCCAAAGGAGAAATCTGCATGCATATGATGCCAAAGATTTCAATACTCACTTCTTCTGCTAGTCGCTTCCCAGCGCCATCAATCCCAGAGAAGGTTTTAGTGTAGCTATTGGATGAACTTGCTGCAAAAATCTAAATGTTAAAATTGCTATAACCATAACCCCTTTTCAGTTAATATGCCAAAAATTGGGATTGTCAGTTTTAAGGAGTAAGTTATTTGATTAGTTGTACATTTTTGTATATCCGAGAATTAATTGTATGATTGTATATATCCCTAATTTCTATGATATATTCTAGGAATCTTTCTTGTATATATTTCCTTTTAACCAATTCAAGAAAACATAATAGAATTATTTTGCTTTACATAGTATCAGAGCCATCGACACTTTCTTTAGAAACTTCTGCCCATAACTTTGTTCTTCTGCAAGGGAAAGTAGCTGCTGAAACCTAGCCAAGAAGCCATATCAGAAATCACTACAACCAGTCTTCCATCTAATTTTACCAGTGGAGCCTCTCCATCAGAGAACATTGTTGAACCTCACATGGGACTTACCAACCTTTCAAGCAACCTATCGTGTCAATGGGAAGAATTATCTAAAGTGGTCTCAACTTGTTAGGACATTCCTAAACGGAAAAGGTAAGTCGAGCCATTTGTTAGGGACTGAACCAGCCAAAACTGATCATAGGTTCAAAGCATAGGATGAGTAAGATTCCATAGTTATGTTATGGCTATGGAACTCAATGAATCCTGATATAGGTGACCCCTGTATGTTTCTTGGTACAACTAAAGAGATTTGAGAGACGATTCAACAACCATAATATAAGGTTAATGATGCTGCCTGAGTTTATAAGATCAAAACTCAAATTTCAGCAACCAGACAAGGAATCCAATTAGTAACTAAGTATGCAAAACTCTTGCAAAGTCCATGGAAAGAATTAGATCACTACCAATGCATCAAAACGCAACGTGTAGAAGATGTTAGAACATTGAAACGATTTATGGAAAAAGATCAAATCTACAAATTCCTCACAGGTCTCAAAGTAGAAATTGATGTTGTGAGCGTCCAAGTGTTGACGAGAGATAATCTTCCATCCTTGAATGAGGCCATTGCTATCATTATAATTAAGGGAGAAGAAATGTAATGGGGAAAATAGATTCAACAGCAACAGAAGTATCTGCCTTAGTAGCTAAATCCACCAATTTGAAGGAGACAAATGTTGCATAAACTATAAAAGGCAATGGGCACTCTCCTTCAACCAAGTCATTCAATAGAGACACTCTCTACTGCACATACTACAAGGAGCAAGCCCAATACTCAAGAAAAAGATGGAGGGAAACAAGCACATATGGTGAGCTCATATATGGAAAATACAGAAATAACTCAATATGGAGCCTAGGAGTTTGACAAAATAGATATTGAAAAATTAAGATTACTTTTGGATACATTTGAAAAACCATGTACACATGCATATTCATTGACCTTTTCAAGTATTTCCTCTCTCTCTCTCTTGTATTTTTAGAGCCTTGGAAAATAATCTTCGACTATGTGGATAATTGACTTAGGAGCTACTCTGATTACACAATTGTTACGTACCCTAGAGTAGGATCTAGTCATTGGTCAAGACACCTCTTTTTTCCTAGCCATGTACCTATTCCAACACGAGGGAAAAACCTATCCTTGACAGAGTCTCGTCCTGCTACTATCTTTCTCGTCTAGCTGCTTTTCTTTTAAATATAGAAGTTTGTTGACCCCTTTATTAACCATTGTAGCATTTAAGTAGGCTTAAGGGATAAATTAACAACTCTAATTAGGACTCCTAATTAGGTATAAAGTCTGAAAATAAAATCCCAACAAAAATAGGAAACATAATCTGTAAAAAAATCCTAAAATGTGAAAGAAAATCCAACAAAGCAAAATAAAAGCAGACTTACTAATGGCTGTCCTGTCAGCAATTTTTCTTATGCTGTGAGTAAACTTTTCCCACAAATGCATCCTCAACATTACTCTTCTCCTCGACTTTGATCTTGTCCTCAAGCTCAAACTCATGATAAATCTCCCGAAGAGTGGCCAAATCTTCCCATGTAGCATTCTCATCTAAATTGTCCACCCAATGCACCAATACCTCCTGTCTATCTCTGTTAAGCGTAGACCGAACAATAAAGTAGGGAACAGGCACCAATTGGCCATCACGGAGGACTAATAATGCCATCACTGAACATGGAGTATTGCCCTTATACTTCTTCAACAAGGACATATGAAAAACATCATAGATATGGCTCTCCAAGGATAGTTCCAACCTATAGGCTATTATACCGATTTTTTTGCAATACTTTAAAAGGACCAAAATATTTTGGAGACAATTTGTGAGGCCTCTCTGCCATACCAAAAGTTGCCGATAAGGGTGAAGCTTCAACCAAACCCAATCGCCCACTTCAAAGGAAATTTCCCAATGATTAGCATCATATGCAAGCTTTATTCGCTACTAGGCTTGCAATAAACTCTCCCTTTTTGACTATAAAACTCTCTCTCTCTCCTTAAGAGCACAATCCACTGCCTCCAATTGAGTGGAACTGACTAGATAATTAAAAAAAAGCAGAGGATCCCTTCCATACACCACCTGAAATGGTGTCCATCCAACTACAGGTGATAACCTAAAGAAAATTCCAACTTTGTTCCTCATAAATGACAAAATTCCTTCCAAAAGAGACCTGTAAAGACGTTGTCTCTATCGGAATAATTGTCTTAAGTAACCCATGCAAATCAAAGACTTCTGTAATAAATACAAGAGCAACATATATAGCAGTGAAAGGATAAGCAAGTGGAATAAGATGAGCTTATTTGAAAAATCAATCTACAACCATCATCAAACTGACTTCCCTTGGACCTCGGACAATGCTTTAATAAAATTCCTCAAAATATCACCCCACACCTGCTAGGGCACCGAAGGATATGTAAGTTTCCCACTTGTTTCATTGACACATCAGGCAACTCTGCACAAATTCATCCACTGTTGATTTCATTTCTTCCTAAAAGAATTCTACACGCACCATCTGCAAGGTCTTTTCGACCCCTTCATGGGTCATATTATGAATGCCTGAGAGATTGGTTAACAAATAGACCTTTCCCTTGAAAACGATCATGAATCCTTGTGAATCAATACTCCTCAATAAAATGGAGTTGTGGGGGAAATTTTGGTTTCATGGAAAAGCAAAAAACAGAATGTTCTTGCAAGATCAAGTGTGGAATCAAAATTAAGATAGATGACTTTAGGGGTTTGCAAGTTACTTTGGTTGAAAATGGTTCTTGATGAATTAAAAATTAAATGGAAAGGACTGATGAAATTATAATGTGATAATAAGTCTTCAATCAGCATTGCACACAATCCTGTTCAGCATGATAGAACTAAGCATGTGGAATTGACAGATATTTTATAAGAGAGAAATTGGACAGTGGCCTACATGTTCTTCATCTCATCAAAGGAGCAAATAGCTGATGTTTTGACAAAAGGACTGTTCAGGACAGCCTTAGAAGACTATGGGCAAGTTGTGAATGAAAGATTCATCAACTTGAGGGGGAGTGCGGTATTTACGAAGATTTTATGAGATAAGTTATTTCATTAGTTAGTTGTATACTTATATATATCCTAGGATATATTCTAGGGATTTTTTCTGTATATATTTCCTTGCAACCTATTCAAGAAAACAGAATAGAATTATTTTGTTTTACGGGGATTCACTTCCATTTTTACTTATCCTATTCATGGTTGAAACATGTATATGACGGTTCACAATGATTAGATCAAGGCCCTTTCTTGCCAAGCACTACTTACTACTTAACAAAGATCAGTAATTTGTTTTAAGTAATATCATTGTTGTTCCATGAAATGCATCTAATTTTTCTCAACCAGTAGACCCTCTTTTTATTGCACACGGAAGATGTCGCAATTATCATAGTCTGTTTGATATTTTATTTTAATCACAGTCAGATCAACAGGGCGTAGCAAATAAACAATTTTGACTTTGCGAATATTGAACTCCTAAAATTTATCACTAAGGATCATACAAAATGTAGTAAATTATCTGGGTTGAATAAAAAAAATACCATATATTAGAAAGTTTCTTCCAAGACGCCTTTTCAACTCTGCTTGTACATATGTCCAGTCACTTGGGCTGCATTTTTGAGAGCACTAGTCAAATAAACCACAATTTTGGATAAAATCTCAAACAGAAACCACCACAACAAGCCATTAGTTAATCTATAAATCATTTTCATGGCGAGTACTGTACTTATTTGTTCCTCCGAATTTTTCTAAAGCCTAAAATATGTTGAACAAACTCCAGAAATGGATTATAGTGTAGCTGGAAGTTCAATTTTGGTGCATTATATACCAACCTGTCGTAGCTTAGTATGTATAAAACAACACAAGATGTCCATCCATCGGTCATTAAAAATGGTTGCAAGTGATCAAGCAATGACTATTCTTAAGGAAGAATCAGAATCAAATAGGATTTAAACGCTCATGATGCATCTGTCCAAGAACAGCACAACTTGCAATAATTTGTGGAGAAGTTAATACAGTAGATATGATATCTATGAGCTGTAATGTTCTCCAACACCACTGTCCTTCATTTGAAGCCAAAACAAAGGCCATAGATGTCTAATTCAATGGAGTAAAAGGAATGAATCAAACAAGAACTTGACGTGAAACAGAAGACATATATCCAACACATCATGGAACAAATCGATGGGTTATGGAACAACCAGCTTCAGGAAAGAATGTGCTTTGCCTATGTGAAATGGTAAAATATTAACCATACTCATTTCCCTTCCTGGTCTTGACTATATTAGTTATTTAATGTGTAAGTATACAAGAGAAGTAGAAATACAATGAAGCAGCATATATCCTACCTAGCAAAGATGCCGTGAACAAGAACAAGAATATGATCAGGTTCATTGCCACTCAAAGAACCACTGGATGATGCAAGATTTCCTCCAGTAGCTGTATTCATAGCTGGAGCTCTAAGGGTTTGATGTTTGCAAATGCTATTTGAACCTGCAAAAATATAATCATTTGTCCTAAAATTAAAGTTGATAGCATGTAATGCACAAGTTCATATACTTCAGAAAAAATTCAAAGCATATCATTTGTTGGTATATCAATGAATGATGTACACAATTCAAAAACAATGCAAAAAGTAACCAAAATTGTAAAAAATGTCTTCATTACAAACAATCACCACGGTGGGCAAAAGGCCATGTTAAGAAAAACTGTTGGTAGCAAAGTGGGCATGGGTAAATTATAAAAGATGAATCTTTTAACACTCAAAACTAACGGTAATATGGATGCAGTAGCATGAATACTACCGGTGCAGGCTGCTTAAGTGGGGTAGAAACTCTCAATGAATTCATGAACTTCAACAGTGATAAAACAAGTTCATTGACCTCCACTATGCCCTCCTTTAAGAATTGAGGGTGACATTGATCTGTCAGCATAATAGAGAAGGACATTTCAGTGCACCAGTGAAATGGCCATTTCTAGATATTGTTATGCAAGTTTTGTGTTGATCAGAGAACTTGAATGCCAAATTCAAGAGTATGAAGGATTAAATGGCAACTCTC
>JAOQMR010000002.1:19364627-19377191 GCA_027563865.1 Erythroxylum pelleterianum
ATTTACATGTAAAACACTAACATAAGAACAATCAAAGCCAGATAAACAAACACATGCAATTAAATCAGTCCAAACAAAGTGAAAAAAAATCAACCCACGGCTTACCTTCGGCAATGGCAGAGGAGAGACGACACACGGTTGTCGCCAGAGAAGATCTGCTGGAAGGGTTGTCGGAGACGCAGCAGGTGGTCACCGCACGGACGGAAACGGAGGAGGACTCCGAAGGAGAGGAGAAGACGATTCTGGAGTTGCAGGCCGAATGGAGGAAGACGCGCGAATGAGGAGCAGAAAAGGAGGGAGGGGCTCGGATTTAATTTAATTTTACCAACCAAAATTTAATTCAATACCAACCGAAATTTTCCGTCTCCAAAAATTCCCACCCGACAACTTCACCGACCGAACATCAATTCCGTCTCTATTTCCATACCACTGCAATTCGGTCGGTATTTTTCTGTTGCTATTAGACTATTTTCGTGTAGTGACATACTACCTAATATACCCTCAATAATTCTTCTTAATACCAATTCTAACCAAATCATAATATTAATATATTAAATAGAATATAATAATATTTAATATAATAAATTTTATTAAATAAATAACAAAAAATATATATTTAATGATAAAATATAAAATTTTTATATTTAAAATTTTTATATTTATTTTATTTATATAGAAATATATATAAAAAAATTAAATAATAATTTGTATATATTTTCTATTTTATTAATAAAAATATTTAAAAAGTATTCTTGTTTGTATATAAATAAATTATTTTTAAATATAAATAAAATTTTAATATAACAAAATTTATTAAATAATTAATAATAAATTGTATATAATTAAAAAATAAATAAAATTTTACTAATGAAAAATAGAAAGTATATTGAAAAATTATTCTTTAATTGCTTGTATATATTCCAATATTAATGAAAATAAAAATAAATTATTTTTATATATAAATCACATAGAATAAAATAAAATAAAATAAAATAATTACTAATAATATTTTATATAATTAATAATAAATTGTATACAATTAATAATAAATTTAATAAAAGATTTTATTAATGAAAATAGAAAATATGTAAAAAAGGTATTCTTTAATTGTTTGTATATATTTTTATATAAATAAATTATTTTAATATAAATTACATAAAATAAAATAAAATATATTAAATAATTAATACTAGTATTTTATGTAATTAATAATAAAATAATAAACTTCCCGCAACAACCATTTTAATATAATGGGTATAAAAGTCATTTATTATATATTACATTTCATATTATCCATCTTCCAAACAATATTTTACTACATTACATTATGAACTTTTCCATCCCTTCCAAACAACTTTTTACTATATTATACTATTTCATTCCATTATAACTCATTCTGTTCCGTTTCATTTTATTTCATACAATTTTATCAATTAACATCCAACCAATAGGCCTGAGTGTACTTAGGGCTTATATGATGGGCAAACCGAAAAAAATGGTAGGCACGATTGGTATTAAGTTTACTCAGCTTTCATGATGAAGTACGAGTAAATTTACATATATATTCATGCACAACTTTAATAATTGCATTATCAGGTACCATGTCATGTCCTCATGTCCAAACCCATGTGATCTTACTAATTCACGTACGCATCAAATTAAATTACACTTCACCTAACTTGAACGATGTCCACGATAAAGATTTAACCTTTTGGCTCCGTTTAGTTGGCGAAAAAGTAAAGTGAATTTGTAATATAATTTTTCGAATAATAAATATATGGAAAGTAAAGATATTCACATGTGTGAATACTTATAAGAATTCTAACAGAAAAGTTGGGTGGATTTTTATTATAGTATTTGGTATGCAACAATATTTCATAGAATGTAACTTAATTTTGGTTTGTGTTTTCAATTATATCCCTACAAACTGAATAAAAATTGAAATCATTAAATAAGGAAAAATATGAACATGAAGATTGTCGATTGAAACTTCTCAGTAAAAATATTCAAAATCTTGCTAACGGGAGAACAATAAGAATAGTTAAAGACAATATTATGAATACCAGTACATATCGGACCAAAACCGGTACAAAATAAAGGTTGGGTCGTACTAGGTTTAAATACTGATTGGTTCTGACCCGTTTTAGATAGTGTCGGCCGGTAAACGGGGGCCTTTTTGCAAAATTTTTAAAAATTTTTAAAATTTTCCTCCTCCCCTCTTATCTCTCCTTCCCTTCTTTTTTTCAAAGTTTTTTAATTATTTATTTTATTTATTTCAACTTTTATAATTATTGTGAATTTTTAATTTATAAATAATAATAAATATTTTATTACTAATAATAATTATAAATTAAATAAATCTTAAAAATAAATTATTTAAATTTAAATTTATTTTAATATTTTATATAATATTTATTATTAAAGTATTAATAAAAATATTTTATTTTAAAATAAATAATTTAAAAATTATTATTTATAAACTAATATTTATTTTTATATATTTGAATTATTAAATCAAAATTTATTTGAAATTTATATATTTTAAAAAATATTCTAAATTTAATTATTTTTATTAATATTTATTAAATTAAAATTGTGATTATTATTTATTATTATGATTTTTAGAGTCAGAGTTAAAAACATACAGTACAATTGTATAATATGACAATGAACTATTTTGTATTTTTCTTTTAAAAATAGGGACTATTTCATAAATTTAAAAATTATCCGAAACGGTGCTCTGTATTAACCGATACAGGTACCAAGTCTGATACGACATTCGTAACATTAGTCAAAGAGGAGGTAGGTTTTATAAAAGTATTGTCATAGAGTTGAGAGAAAATAAAATGTTAAATTGACTAGTATATTTTTTTGATTAAATTCCTGAAGAAAGTAATATAAATAATGAGGGCAAGGTAGAAAGAATAGTGTGAAGATTTGATTGACTCTCAATCAAACCTTCAAGTAGGATAATTGTAAAAAATAGTAGGCACCGTTTTCAGTGCCTACCAAAGTTGAAAGAAATCCTCAAAAGTCAAGGATAGGTAGCCGAATAGCCAGCCATCCCATGAGGAGAGCAAATCATTCCAGAAATCACTTCTTCTATTAAATCCTCTTAAAAGTTTAGACAGTTTTTTTTCTATTTAGTGGGAGAGTTAGTGTTTCTCTTTGTAAAATAAAGAGAGGTTATATTCCTAAATTTTATAGTAAAATTTTTCTATCCTTGTCTGTAATTTTTACCCTAATTTTGAATTTTTCTACATAAAAATTTGTGCGTTTATTACTATTCTTTCAATTCTATTTAATTGCAAACTTGCTCTAATCCTATCAATTTTTACGACACAAACAACCAAACAGTCCAGGCCTAGGACAAGGGAAGAAGGACACTTGTCCGATGCCTAATCTTACAAGGACCTACTCTTATAAAGCCATCCCCGTGCAGACTCATTCCCACCCTCATCCCAAGACTTTTCTATGCTAACTCATTTCTATAAATATTCAATATTGTTAAAGGTCAAGAAGTGGAAATTGCTATTATTTCTTTCAAGCATTTGGATGTATTTCTTATCTTTTATTTTTTTATTTTTATCAATCTATGAATCTAAGATATTCTAATTCAAGAATTTGTTTTTCATAGTTCTAACTTATGAGTGATAATTTAAAAGTAAAATTTCTAAATTTTCTATGTATTTTTCAATTACTAAATAATTGAATATACTATAATTAATTTGTCTCCTCTAACAACTCATACATACAATATCTGACAATGTTAATATGGACGTGATATTCCTACTATCCGGTTGTTTATTTTAACTCTTTATATTTTTTAATAAATATGTATTAATGTTTTTCATTTCTATTTAATTTGGTAATATATTCATGTTATTATTAAATTTTTTAAATTGTAACTTAAAATTAAATTATACCTTGTATACTGTCGATTTATATAAATTAAATTATAGCTTTTATACTATCGATTTATATAACTTATACACTGCCAATTTATTGAGGCTCCCTTTTTTTTACTTTACGTAGGGGCTATAAAATGTTAGGAAGGCGCTGCAGGGAAAGATACATTGGTTGGCTGTAGGTCAAGTTTTGACTTTAATAACATATAGATCTATATATGAATACGAGGGGTTTCTACTTCGATTATGTTTCCATGCACAACATTGTATGCGAAGAGCTTCTGACAGTATGAAAGTTCTGAAATTTAGGAGGTGGAAAAATCTTTCTGAATTGTTTGCTAACATATTATATTCATAGATTATATCTCAAATATTCTCTAATGCTTTCGGAAATATGCCTTATAAATGTAGAGTATTGTACCTATACAAGTTAACAAAGAAAAATATAATGTGTTAAATTTGCAATGGACCTTCCGAAAAGTTAGATCACGCACAAGCCCAATTAAGTTTTCTTTCTTTGATGTGGGGCACTTAAATATGGGTTATTTGGACAATATGAAGAGGTACATAAACAATCTTCATCAAGGCTGAATTTATGCTTGAGGTCAAATAGGCCTCCTCTTAGGGCAAACAATACTACCGAGTCACTTGTTCTATGCAAACTTCAAATCCTTCTCTATTTGCTTAAACGATGAGCCCTCTTTTGGGGGAAACAGTAAGCCAATATTTTTATTGAGTCTGTTACCATGCTAAATTTACAATGAATCTACAGGTCTACATGAGAAGGAAAATTAGATCACATACAAAAGCAAGTGAAGTTCCATACTAAAACCAATATAACGTTAATATAACGTTTTACATGTAATTTGATGTAAATAATTATTTACAAAATTCACTCTTTAAGTTTAAACATATAACCTAAAATAAGGAGGATATAAATAAAATGTAATTAATGAAAAAAGTAGAATTGTGTGCTAATTTCACTTAAGATAAATTACATTTTAAAATTGAAACTATTTTGATTTTGCAATCCTAGTTAGAATTACTGAAATTATCAATTAAACATAGTTCACTGTTAAGTTCATTGTTAATGGTGCTGATGTGAACTGTCACTTTAACCGGTCCCTTTGCACATTAGTGTACAAATGATATAATTTGAATATTAAAAAATGAAAACCATAACTCATAACACTCATTTAGCCGAAAGTAGAAAGAAAGAACAATATAAAAGAAGCAAACTGAAACCTAAGGAAGTGTCTCAGTCTCACGCATATAAAATTTGACAGCCACAACATAGAAAAAGAAGAGATTAGCCACCATGATAATGGCCTAAAAAATAAAAACTATCTTGAACAGTCATCAATCAGTGAAAGTTGTAACATGCATCTCTTCCACTTAAAAATAGACTTCAAAAAACTCAATCACATCAAGTCCCAAACATATATAACGTTTTATTACATGTATGCAAATTTTCTCAAGTATTTTTTACAAAAAAAATTATTTTCGTGATTCAAATTTGTGATCTTCTAATTATAAAGTAGCAAATTTTACTAGTTACTTCAAAGCTCTTCCTCTCAAATAACATTATATAGAAAATAAGATTTGTTAAACTATTTCATTATATAGAAAATAAGATTTCATTACAGGATTTGCAAGTATTTATTGACATGTATTAAAAGCTTAATAGACAATTATAATAGAGGTCATTAACTCTCAGGGTTTGGTGGTAAAACGCAGGTTTTTAGCGGAGTATAGTAATGTTTCAACCAATCATATATCTTATAAGGAAGCTGCCTATAATGGGGATCATATTTGCCTGTCCGAAATTAAATGATTTTGATAAATTTATTCCATATACTCAAAAACCAAAAGATGTGAACAAACAAGAGGGGAAAAACTAGGGCCCCAAGAATTACCATATGTCTAGTCACCAACCATGTGCTACCATAATTTCAAAACCAAATGAAACGGTCATTGGAAGGCGACAACTTGTTCTTCTACCCTCATCACCAGCATGTGAACTGGGGTAACTTTTGCTTGAGGATCATATCATAAAAGGACTAGTCAATGTCCGGAATCTCTATGCATAAGGCTTTAAAGCAGTGGGGCATCGACCCGTGGCCTACGATTTAGGAATACTAGTTGTTGATGGAGAACGATCACATATGAGTTTATTTTTTGTTTTGGGCTTTTAAAAGAAACAATTTGGGGACATCAATGCTCCTTTTCAATGTCTTTCAGTTTCTATGTTTTGTGGTTTAATACTTAAAAGGTCAATAAAATTGTTGTTAGTGAAAACATCTCATAGTCTCAACCTTCAAATTTTGTGTAATTTTGTCATTATTCTTCACGTGCCTAAGTCAAGGTTGTTGTCATTCATTTATTCATCCTTGTCCATTTATCTAACTCCACACCTAATATCCTCAAAACAACTCAATACCACCATTTACACCAATTCATAACTACCTATCTAGCAACGTACCACAATTTCATTTTGCAAAATTCTCTTTTCACTTCCAAAACACAACAAATATCAGCAGCTTACATACAACCACATATCAGCAAAATCAACACAACACGAGCAGAATTTTATACCCAAAAATACACTGTTACGAAAATTGTATTGTATCGGCCAAAAAACAGTACAGAGAGGGATGTTCCGGTACCAGGTTTATGCACCAATTTGTACCTGTTTGTTTCAATTAGTACCAAACAATACAAAATATTGGTCATATATTCTAGGGGTATTTTTGCAAATTTAAATAAATTATTGATAATTAATATTATCATAAATCTAGTCACCAACCATCTACTACCATAATTTGAAAACCAAATGAAATGGTCATTGGAAGGCGACAACCTGTATAGAAGTGTCTTCTACCCTCATCACCAGCTACTGAACTGAGGTAACTTTTGCTTGAAGATTATATCATAAAAGACTAGTGATCGTCCTGGAATCACTATGCATAAGGCTTTAAAGCAGTGGGGCATCGACGCTTGGCCTACGAGTTAGGAATAGTAGTTGGATTTGCAGGTTGACGGAGACAACCACATATGAGTTTCTTTCCTGTTTTGGGCTTTTAAAATAAACAATTTGGGGATATCAATGCTCCTTTTCAATGTCTTTCCGTCTCTTTGTTTTTGTGGTTTAATACTTAAAAGGTCAATAAAATGTGACAGCTACCCTGTGCCCAATAAAATAGTTGTTAGTGATAACATCTCGTAATCTCAACCATCAAATTTTCTATACCTAAATCAAGGTTGTTGTCATTCATTTATTCATCCTTGTACATTTATCTAACTTGCACATTAAAGGACATCCCTCATTAAACAATACAATGCAGTACAACGTCTCTTTACTCATATTATCCTATTTTATGAGAGCCTATTCCCAAATTTCTCAACATTATCTCGCTTTTTTTTTTTTCAACTCAGAAAACTCCACACACAATATCGTCAAAACTACTCAATACCACCATTTACACCAATTCATAACTAACTACCTATCAAAGTAAATTCCAATGAAGAAGCGAATTCACGTATGGTTTTATAATCGGACTCACGATGAGTCCAACTAAAACAAACATAAAAATCATGTACCTTTCAAGGAAGATAGGAATCAATGAGTATGAGTACGAATGGCACACAAGAAAACTATGACACAAACTAGGCCAAACTGGCACAACAACAACTCATGGTTGCTACAAATCAACGACTAACCGAAGTCAGATTGGAAGCATGTATCACTCAGTAGGAAAGTTCAGATATCGGAGCTACAATCCTCAACGCCTCTCCATTGGCTTACACGGGCACAAATGATCTCGCCTTTTAGGAACTTTACTTCACTCACATACTCTAACTCTTTATTCTCCGTTAATTCAGTCAACCTAATAACAGGCAGCGGAGATTGTTGACAAACAGTCTTAGACTGTCATAGACTTTCTGATACACAAGATCTTCAGAAGAGATGAGTGTAGAGCATATTCATCCTACACCTAGGCTGAAGAAGAAATATGAATCAAGTATTTGAAGTTTTCAGAAAGGAGAAGAGACTTAGAAAACAAAAATGACTTTCAAACTTCTTAACAAAAGACCTCAATACTAAGAAGCATATATCGAAGCATACTTACAACTGAAGAGGAACCTTGTTTTATAGGCGAAGGTTAGAAATGTAAATCTACCTAAAGACATAATCATGACACCTTTAGAAATTAAATTAAAGTACAATGATGAGTCATGATGGCTATTTTAGAAGAAAAAAAAACCAATAATGCTACCTAACCTTGTCAAAAAGGAATATACTTTTCTACTTTTGACAAATGTCACACCTACCTTTACAAAAGTCAAAAGAATATAATAACCTAGGTTTAAAAGTCTAACAGCCTGTTTGGAAACTTTCGAATTGAATTCATTAACGAATTGAATTCAATTACATTAATGAGATTGAATTGAATTCAATTTACACTGTTTGAAACAAATCCAGTAATATTATAATTGAATTCAATTACACTGTTTGGAACAAGTCCAGTAATATTAGAATTGAATTCAATTATTTCATATGACGCATTTATCCCTGACAAAAAATGTTATTAACTAATAAACATTCATACTTACATATAGCAACTTATAAACATCAATTTTATTATAAGTAATATCATCAATTATTAATAAAATATATGATAATCTCTATCTTTAGCAATGAAATTGATATCACCTAAGAATCTACCCCAGATGAAAGAAGATAAGAGGAATTGATATTAATGTCGTAAAAATCATCAAGACCTAAGCACTTCATAGAGTGGAAGCTAAATAGAATTTTGATTTCTGAACTCTAATTGGATCCACAGCTTATGTTAATCTAGATCATGATCAAGAATGTCTTCATTTTTAGAAATTAAGCATTGTGTTTTTGAAATTAAGCATGCATTAATTCCACAAAATCATAACCAAGATGCTATCAATTTATTTACACTGCCTTCCGCACCAAGTCACTATAGTCAAGTTACTACTCTCAAAATAAATCATCTCATGGCTATGCTCAAATTGGCTATGATTTAAGTCAATGTAGGAAAAAGACGATATAACATTATCTAGAACTTAAACTTGGGCAAAATTTAAATCAATGGTAGACAGTTGTCATCTAAAGGCGCTGGATGCCTGGGCATATAATGCTTATCTAAAAAAGTATCAGTACAATTTTCTTTTTACTCTTCTCAAAAGAGCATAACCATGTTAAAGAAATTAAAAAGAGCAAGTGAGAGGTACCTCTAATAGATAGAGTAAAAGTGAGGGATACATCTAACTCTGTTGTTGCGTCGTTTGGCGTGGGAGAAGGCGTCGTTTGGTCTGCTGGTGCGTGGGAGAAGAGTGGTCGGTTGCTGTGATAGGGTTACTACCTTGAAATTGTGGGTATTATTAGGTGTTAATGTTAAAAAGGTATCCAGCAGCTTTTGGAGTTCAATTCATGTGACTTATAGCATGAATTGAATTTACAAAGGGAGTGGGGTTTAAACCCACAAGTGAATTGAATTCTTGGCTTTCTTGTTGTTTCAAACAAGTGAATTGAATTCAATTACAAGATTGAATTTAATTCGTTGTGTTCCAAACAGGGTGTAAAGGAGAATGATGATAGAATCTTCAATAGTACTTTGAAAGTGATATGTGGGACCATCATCAAAAGTCTTTGTCAGTGGTTGTCTCAAAAGTCGTGCCTACTTTATAAATGTAAAGTAAGGTCATCTTCATCATCAATCAACTTCATTTCTCGATCAATTTGTTCAATGAGTTCATGGATGTTGGTATTAGCCCACACAAAAGGCCATGGGCTAGAAACAGAGGTACCTATTAGACTAAGTTCCTCTGGTTGTGGGCTTGATTCCACAGTATGCCTAGTGTGGAACATGGAATATCACCTCCATGAATGTGGATACAATTAATATGAATAGATGTCCATTCACTCACAGGTGGAGTTCTAAGAGGATGTCTTAGAGCTGTTTCTCCAAAATATGGACCTTGTGATGTGCAGAGAGGAGAAATATCTATTTGTGGATGTTGGTTGTATTGGTCAAGAAGTGCATAAAGTTCTTTTGTTGCAGATGCCTTTTCATTTGGCCAATCAACATAAGTATGCTAATACTGAATATGGTTGATGGTGCATAGCATATTAGTATCAGTCATACAATAAGGGCGATGCAGCAGATAGATCATATAAACATTTTTGTTGTCTAATGTTACATCCCAAAGATGATGTTTCGATAGTTTCAGAGACATATCAATACGCCATTTTGGTAGAGGTTGGAACCATTCTAAAAGTGTCTAGAGAAGAGAACCAGAATTGGTTGGATCGGACAAATGGCGAAACACATGAAGAGGAGACAAGGCTATTGGACAAGTAAACAAGGCAGCTAAAGACCAAAGATGCCAGAGTGTGGATTCATCAAGAAAATCATAAATATGATAAAGGAATTTATAAGGAGTAAGAATATCAAAATGACTTAGCTTGGCAATAATGATGTGTTTAAAAAGAGTCATATGCATATAATAAAAAACACTTTGGTAAAGAATTAGAGAACGACTTTCAACTGTATAATGTTGACGAGAAAACCATGGAGGAAAATCTTTCTTATACCTAGCAAGATGAGAAAACTCCATTAGCCAAAAGAGAATGACTAAAAAACTCGGGATATGTATAAGGCCGAAGAGAAGAAGGGTACTTATAGAGAAAAAAAGTATCTGGTGGCCATGGTGGGTGTCGTTGGAGTTGTGTGGATAAAGCTGTAGAGTGGGCATCATTCTGTAAGACATCTTGTCTCTGATCAGGAATCTTCAGAGGTGGAAGATTCTGACATATTTGCTTCAGATGCTTGACAGCTTCAGTTTATTCCTTTGTCCAAGATGGTGGATTCTTTTTCAAGAGCTTAGATAAGCTCGAAGTATAACCAGCCACGTGTCTGACTCAGGGTTGAGACAAATCTCACAGTTTGGTTCGCACATGGATGGGTCGACATCCTATACAAAGTGTCCACGGTGATGACTGACGTAGACAAGATCTCCATTAGTTTTGAAATAATGAATAGGAGGACCATCTTTACCTTCTGTATGAGAGAATACGGGTTGGATCTTAAGGCTTGTAGCCCTAGATGATAGAATAGGCTATTCAGTGGCTGGATAATCAAGATTGCTCATGATTTTGAAGGACCAAGTGTGTCGTCGCTGGGTCGTGCATAGATGAACTTAACAGTACCATCTCTCAAAGTCTTTAGAATCGGAGGAGTCGTCATATAAAAAGAGTGTCGATGAGGCACGTGGAATACCTTCTGGTAGTTAGTGATCCATTCTGTAGGCATCAACTTTTCAAGCTCTTATGAAGGCAACTGCTTCGGGATCTGGAAGATGGTAGTTTGTTCATTGGAACTTTGGATGATTTCTTTCACATGAGGTCTAATAGTAGACAAAATACTAGCAGAAATCATCCACAGTTCCAATGATCAGACTACTATCCTCCAGATCCTAAAGTAGTTGCCTTCACAGGAGCTTGAAAAGTTGATGCCTACAGAATGGATTACCCACTACCAGAAGGTAAAACTATCCTAAAACAAAAAGCTACGTGAACAGTAAAAACTCTCCTCCTTTATGCTTTTCGATCCCTCTTCTCTCTCCTTTTTCATGATCTTCAGCAGATAATCTATCCCCCAGATTCAGGTGGTCGATCCCCGTTAATAAGGATGCAATCTGATTCTCAAAATCATAAAAATCTAAAGTGGATCGGATTTGTATTTAAAAATAGATCTTGCAGATAGTTTTCGTTCTTGCACGTGCCCACGCTTAGTCACTGAATTTGCTGCCAGTCTGGAATTTCGAATTATCCTTGCTTCGCTTGCATCTTTGTGATTCAATTTCATATATTAAGTATTGAAAATCATCTAAGAACAATTAAGAAACACTTCCATCAATTTTGAATAAAAATTTCAACACATTAAAGAGATTTATATACAAAATAAGCACAAAATGGTAACTTAACATTAACGTACAAGGCTTCCTACTTTGCGAGAAGATTATTGATGTACGCAACTTTCCTCTTATATTTTTTACAAAGAAACTATTTCCGTGACTCAAACTTGTAATCTTCTGGTTATAAAGTAGCAATTTTTACTAGTTGTTTCAAAATTCTCTCTCTCAAATAAAATTATATAGAAAATAAGATTTCTTATACAATGAAAAAAAAAAGAAAACTATTTCATTGCATAAGAAATCTTATTTTGATAGGATTTGCAACTATTTATTGGCATGTATTAAAAGCTTAATACATAATTATCATAGAGGTCATTAACTCTCAGGGTTTGGTGGTAAAGCGCAGATTTTTACTTTTTAGTGGAGTATAATAATGTTTCAACCAATTATATATCTTACAAGGAAGCTGCCTATAATGGCGATCATATTTGCACGTCCGAACATCCAAGTGAAATTAAATGATTTTGATAAATTTATTCCATATACTCAAAAACCAGAAAGAATAAATATTTGAACAAACAAAAGGGGAAAACTAGGGCCCCCAGCATTACCATATGTCCAGTCACAAATATACCTGGCAAATGGGCGGGTGGTCCGGGTATGGGTATGGGTCTTACGGGTACGGGTAATGATTCAGACTTACCCA
>JAOQMR010000002.1:19385948-19396128 GCA_027563865.1 Erythroxylum pelleterianum
CTGGCCCTGGCACGTTTAACTTCGGAGTTCTGTGGGGATCCGAGACGTTAGGGCATGGAAAACGCGTCTGCAAGGGACAGGTATCCACACCCTTATAAGGGGTGCTTCGTTCGCCTTCCCAACCGATGTGGGATGCCACAGACGCGGGCAACCTTTGAGGGTTGTGGTCGCGTGCAACCTTGAAGTTGGGTCGCGTGCAAACTTGAAGTATGCAGGGGGTCCATCCCCCGGTACGCAAAACACGGGCCCAACGCAAAACACGGACCCAACAAATACTGCGGTAAAAATGGAATTCTTAGGCATAAGACTGTTAGAGCTACTCCACAGCAGAATGGAGCTGAAACACTAAATAGAACCCTCCTAGAAAAGACTAGGTGCATGCTTCTCTCTTCGGGTTGCTCTCATTCCCTATAGGGGAAACAATTAGGACAACAGCCTATTTAATCAATAGGCTCCTAACCTCTGCTAATGATTACAAGACTCCTCAAAAAATTTGAAGTGGTAAGAAGCCTAAGCTCACACACCTTAGGACTTTCGGATGTGCAGCTTATGAACATCAGAAAGAGGAAAAATTAGAACCTAGAGCAGTCAAAGGGGTGTTTCTAGGATATCCAGAAGGTGTAAAGGGTTATAAACTCTTACTGCTCCAAAAGGGAACCTACAAAACAATCATTAGCAGAGATGCCATCTTTAAGGAAGATGAATTCCCTTTGCTGAACAAAAATTCACAAAAATTTGATCTCCAAAGTGAAATTCAGGAGAATTTAGAGGCATCAAACCAATCAGTCCATTTCTATGTGCCACCAGAAAATGAAGCAGGTGGTCCACAACCTACTGATATGGAGCCTAGGCAAGGTTGAACACACCATGACCTAAGAGGAGAGGTGGCTGAAGCTGTGGGTGAAGAGAAACCCTACAAACAACTTCAGCTGATGAACAAGGAAGCATACAAGACTATCAATTGACAAGGGATAGACAGTCAAGACAAATTATTCCTAATAGGAGGTATTTGATTCAAATCTGGTTGAATGTGCTTGCCTTGTGGCTGAAGGTATTGAATGCAAAGTTCCTGAAACCTTTGCAGAAGCTATGGCTAGAAATGATGTTGAACAATGGAAGGAAGGTTGTGAAAAGGAGTATTATTCATTAATGAAGAATAAGACATGGATTTTGGTGCCTAGACCTCCTAAAATTAAGTTGATAGAAAACAGATGGTTATTCAAGTTAAAAGAAGGAATAACAGAATCTGAACCAAGAATCTACAAGGCAAGACTGGTAGCTAAGGGATATAGGCAGAAGGAAGGGGTTGACTACAAAGAAATATTCTCACCAGTAGTCAAATTTAAGACAATCAGATTTATTTTGGTGCTAGCAACTGTCTATGACTGGGAAATCCATCAAATGGATGTCAAGACAGCCTTCCTATATGGAAAGCTAGAGGAGCCTATTTACATGAAACAACCAGCTGGTTTTGTAGATCATAAGAAATCTGATCATGTCTGTCTGCTTCAGAAGTCCCTATATGGGCTGAAGCAAGCACATAGACAATGGAACAAAAAGTTCCATGAAATAGCTAGTGAGATGAATTTTGTTAGAAGTGCCTCTGACTACTGCTTATACTACAAAGACTTAGGAAGGATAGAAGCCAACTTCCTTCTAGTTTATGTGGATGATTTGATAATTACTGGAAAGGAGCTAGGTAGAATAATTGAGGTAAAAACCAATCTGAGCAAGCACTTTGAAATGAAAGACCTAGGAGAGACTCAGAAGTTGCTAAGGATGCAAATTATAAGGAATAGGAGGGAAGAGAAACTATGGCTGAATTAGAAAAGTTACATCCGAAAGGTTTTAGGTCAGTTCAATATGGAATTGGAAAAACCTACTTCTATTCTTATAAGCCCACATCTTTAAATGGTTGCAGACAAGTGCCCCCAATCTGAAGAAGAAAGGAAAGCCACCCTATGATGTTGGAGTTGGTAGCATCATGTATATGATGCTTTATACCAGACCTGATCTTGCTCATGCTATTAGCATTTTAAGCAAGTTCATGTTTAATCCTGGCTTAGAGCATTGACAAGGACTGAAGAATGTCTTCAGATACCTTATTAGGACTCTAAGTCATGGACTGTGTTTCACTAAGTCTAAGCTAGGTGACAATAACAGTCTAAGCAAACTATGCAGCAGATAGGGACACAAGGAAATCAATGTCTGCATACTTTTTTACACTAACAGGAAACACAGTAAGTTGGAAGGTACAACAACAATCAGTTGTATCACTCTCAACAACAGAAGCAAAATTTTATGCAATCACAGAAGGGGTAAAGGAATTAACATCGCTAACAGGCATCCTAGCAGAAATTAAAACTAACTTAGCTACAACATTAATGTTCACAGATAGTCAAAGTGCTTTATACCTAAGCAAAGACCCAGTCTTGCATGAGAGGTCCAAGCATGTCGACATCAGACTCCACTTTGTGAGGGAGAAGATAGATCAAGACTTTTTCAACCTGAAAAAATCAAAGGTGAGTTAAATCCTTCTGATTTCGGAACTAAAATACTAACATAAAAGAAGTTCATATTTTGCAGGAATTACTTACAGATTTCAAAAGCCCCTTGACTCCAGAGGTAGATCTAACCGACCTCGATGAAGTGACGAATATTAGGGTTTCGGATGTTTGGGGATTTCTATAGGTTTTTTCAATTTGAGCCAGGGTTGGTGAAATAGGAGGGAAACCATATGAAATCAAAGTCAATTTCATCAGATCTCACAAATTTAGGAAAGCTAGGGTCATCTGGTTTTTTGAATCACTCACAAATTAGGGATCTACGTATGGATTAACAAAGAAGGGGGGGGGGGGGAAGATGTGATGAAAATCACATTATTCTCAATTAATCCACACACATAGAAGCAACAAAAGCTGAAGAAAGTTGAAGAATCAAAGGAGAATGTCTGAAGCAGAAAAGAGGGAAAGTGAGAGAAGCTCTCAAAGCTTCATACTGTGTTAGAAACAAAGGACATACACGTGATTAGCAAATCTCAACACACTGTCGTTTGTTGTACAGAAGATGTAAATGATTTATGCACTGTCGTATTGCATATGAAGCAAGAACCAAAAATGCAGATAACATTAGTGTAAAATGCATAAAGTAGCAGCAACTACAGAACCAAGTTAAAAGACAGAATAGCTTCAGAAGACTTACTTAAATAGGTCATGTGAAGACTCTGACTTAGTCAAAAACACATCCGAAATATAACTTCATCTTCTTCATATGTATAAGAGGAGAACAGTTCAAGCATCAGTGTAACTTTTGTTATTAGTTTTTCATTTTATTGTAAACAAATCAATGAGTGTGAAATATTAGAGAGAAAAATTTTACATAGAGTGTTGGGATATTAACTTGTGGGCACTGGAGAGTTTTTGGAGACTTTTTGCAGGTGTTCAAGTAGAACACTCAATCTCTATATAATCTTCTTCTTTTCTTCATACTAGTGAAATCCTCACCACTAATAAGTGGGGACCATGGATGTAGATAGTTTTACACTATCGAATCAAGTAAAAATCTGTTTTCTTTATTTTCTGCATTCGCTTACCTGCAAAATTAACAAGTGTTTCAAGTTTCTATGTACTAAAAAACAGCAATAAAGCATTCATATCCCAATACTTTCAAGCATGAGTGATATCCGAGTTAAGGTGGTTCTCATGTGGCTTAACATTGTTAAAGTTACTCGCATTGACGATGAGCTCGAATTCTCTATTGGAATTGCATTTGTGAATTTTCCTGTGACAAATTTTGATGAATCCCCCACTTGTGGGCTTGAAATCACCTATGCTACCTATTCTGTTCCAATCCTGCTCCAGTTTATCTCAGTCACATATTTGTGTGGGTCCTACACAAATGTATGACTGAGACGAACTGGAGCAAGGTTGAAACAGGATAAGTGACACAGGTGATCGTGGGTGTGGCTTTAACTGCGACGGGGCTAAAGTTGACAAGACCAAGCTTAAAGGTCTCGTGTCTTCCTCTTAATTCACTGTGAATGTGTGATTTGATAGTATTGATTATTATAAACGTTGGGGCTGAATCAGAAAAAGAGATGTAGCACTCATAATTGGTCTTCCAAACAGATTTCTGTCCTTGGACCAAAAGGTTGAGCTCCAACCCTAAGGGCCCCCAGTCGCAGGCCCGACCACCGCTGGAGGATTGAATCACGGCCTGATCCTGAGCAGTCACCTACCAGAGCGGTCCTCTCCTCCCGTTACCGAGAGTCGAACCTAGGACCTTGGACCAACTTACCCTGGAACAGATTTCTGTCCTGTTTTTACTCGTTATGAAGACATTACTTTCAAAGTTTATATACCAAATCAAAGAATCCGTTGTGTGGTCGGCCCACCTTATCAAGATTTTTTTCCGTACGGTCTTACAGAATCCTGAATAGTCTTGTATGTCCACCCGTTGTGATGCAACTATAGGTGACCTATGGGTGATTTAATTACAGCCACTTAGCTACCTTTCAAGAAGTCTTCCACACGTGCTTTGCGAGTTGCGACTCTTGAACAGTCAGTCAAAATGAAACTATTACGTGGTGCAATAAACAACTACAAAGTGTTCACCAAACGTCGTCGTTGTAAATTGAAGGCAGTCATTTTGTTCTTATAGGCAGTGGCCAACCAACATTCTCAAGAAACAAACAGATTCTCAAGGAAAATCGCAAATTTCCTTGGCTGAATAAAAACTGATTGTTTAACAATCATGTCTATCTCGGCGGTTCTCCCCATCCTTCTTCTTCTCCTCCTATCACCGCTCTCGCCCAAGGCCATCTCCGGCGAGGTACAAACGGCTTACGAGATCCTCGCTGGTTACAATTTTCCGATCGGTATTCTTCCAAAGGGAGTGACAGGCTATGAACTTGACGAGAACACTGGAAAGTTCAACGCATATCTAAACGGTTCTTGTAGTTTCTCACTTGAAGGAAGTTATCAGCTGAAGTACAAATCCACGATCAGCGGAGTTATAAGCGACAATAAGCTTAGGGAATTGAGTGGCGTGAGCGTAAAGATTCTGTTTCTGTGGTTGAATATTGTGGAGGTGGTTAGAGATGGAGATGACCTTCAGTTCTCGGTAGGGATTGCATCCGCGAATTTTGCGATCGATAATTTTTATGAGTGTCCTCAGTGCGGTTGTGGATTGAATTGCGATAACGGAACCAAAGTGAGCAAGCTTAGAACCAATCCTCTTGTTTCTTCTGTCTAGGTTTTATTATTCATTGTTATGCTTCTTTCAAGCCTATTTCAACGGTATATGTGTTACGGAGTAAATTGTCGACCAAATATTAGAAGTGGTGGTGATGGAATGTGTTGATTTGGGCTTGGTATGTGTCAAAACTGAGTTTTACTTTTCTATTGGAAATATTCTAAACATTTTGTGCTGTTTTATTTTCGCTTCTGTGATGATCCTTGCCCTAGAACCAGAATTATAGCGAGTGTTCAATTGGAAATGACTTGTATGATATAGAAAATTCCAATTGGGACACGAGCTGAACTCAATATAGAGTGGGATTACTCATTGTTGGTGGAGCATTCTATGGATGTGGCTTGTCAATGCAGGATGTTATATTGGAACTGTGTATTACTTCTTCAAAGTTTTGAAAAGAATGTGCCGTGAGACGTTATATTGCCAGTGGAAGCAATCATGACAATCGCGGCTAATTTGAAGTTATAACAATTTGATTGCTCGGAGACAGAGGAGGGTGGAACTTCCCTTTCCACTATATTTTCTTTACCTGTTATTTTATTTGTAGTCGGAGTCCAAGTTAGTAGATGTCTTTGTAATATTTGATAGAATTACATGAAACCTATCAGGGAGTCAGAGACAACGGTAAACAACCTGCACTGTTACTCCATGAGAATTCTCTGTGCTGCATCTAAAGTAGTGGAAATTGGTCAGCTAACTTGTGAGTTTTAGTTGTTGCGTCAGATGCGCCATTATTGAATACTCATCAAAATTACCACTTGCAGAGCTAAAACATGGCATCTATCTTCTGTATCATTCTTTTCTTCCCCGAGTGATTAGTTCTTGATTGTCTAGTATTTTTCTTCAGTGCACTTGTCTGCTACATTTGTGTGTGTTTGTGCTGCTCTACGCGGTCACTTTTTATAGGTTAATGAGTTCTATTTTGTCAGTGGTAGCGAAATGTAAGACCTTATCTTACCTTTTATGATGCCATTACTAATTCATAGAGATAGATTATAGAACAATGTCAAAAAAGCTAGCGTGCTGTTGTTGGCCAATCTTCAGTCTACTTATTACTAAAGTGAGCCTCCTAAGGTGAGAAAGAACTGGATGACCAGGGAGGACTTTGAGAACCTACAATGAGTCGTCAAAATGCCAGAGAAATTCAAATGTTATAACTTACTACGTCCGGCATGCTATGTCATTTATAACGGGATTCATACTTTGAGACTTTATGTTGATGTCATGCTTGCTTTTGGTATGCGGAAAAAATAAAACTTGATTGAACCCATATTTGCCCGGTGGATACAATTGTTAGGAAATTGTTGGAAGCTTTGATGAGCTCTAAAAAAGAACCTTTCACAAAATATGTATTTGTATGGATAACAAAGTTTGTGAATACAAAAGACACACTCACAAGATACAAATGTCTCTCTCTCTAAGTGTTACAACACTTTTCTCTCAATCTTTTTTTTCCTCACAAAGAGCTATGACTCTCTCTCTAAACACTTCTCTCTTTCAAATGCTCTCTCTCTCTTTTTTTCATCATACCATAAATGGTTACAAGACTACCTATATATAGACATGTCAAAGGAGTTCAAATGCAATTTGGATTCTTTTTACATTAATTAACTCATTCCTATCTTCAAGACTTCAAATTCAATTTGAATACTTCTTTGACTTATCCTTATCTTCAAGATTCATCCATAAGCTTCTACATTCATCCATAAGTTTCTACATTCATCCATAAACTTCCACATCAACGCTAGATATTTTTCTTCATCCCAAAACCTTATCTTTTATCATAACTACATAATTATCCATAATGAAGGAGGGTTTGTATTTTCTAACACTCCCCCTCAAACCCGACTTCTCATGCCAAACTTTTCTTTCAGTCTACTGAATACTTCTTTGTTTAGTGGTTTTGTAAAAATGTCTGCCAGTTGATCTTCTGTTCTACAGAACACCAAGTCCACAGTTTTGTTTTTCACCTGCTCCCGAATGAAATGACATTTTATGTGTTTGCTTCGACTATGTGCCACTGGATTCTTTCCAAGTGATATGGCAGACTTGTTGTCAACATATATTCTTGTTGGGCCTTCTTGCGCATGATTCAACTCATTTAAAATATATCTCAACCACATTGCTTGGCTTAAACTTGCTGTTGCAGCTAAATACTCAGCTTCACATGTTGAAAGGGCAACCGTTTGCTGTTTCTTTGATGACCATGAAAATATTGCTGACCCAATGTGAAAGGCATAACCAGAAGTACTTTTTCTATCGTCCACATCTCCACTAATATTACTATCTGAATAACCAATTATGTTCGAATTTTGAGAATGTGTATAGAATAAACCTTGGTCAATCGTACCTTTAATATATCTCAAAATTCTTTTTGCTGCGTCAAAGTGATCTTGTTTGGGTTTCTCCATATATCTGCTGACTAGCCCAATTGCATACATAATATCTGGTCTTGTGTAGGTCAGATACCTCAAAATTCCAACCAAACTATTGAATAATGTTGGGTCTATAGATTTTCTGTCTGAATCTCTTCTTAACTTTATGCTTGCTTCGACAGGTGTGGCTGTTGGATTGCAATCTTTCATTTTGAACTTCTTTAATACTTCATCTGCATACTTCACTTGAGAAATGAAAATTCATTCTCCTGTTTGTGTCACTTCGACTCCAAGGAAGTAGGCCATTTCACCTAAATCAGTCATCTCAAAGCCTTTGGTCATTGCTTTCTTGAAATCATCAAACATACTTGGATTATTTCCTGTGAAAATAATGTCATCCACATATAAGCACACGATCATGATATCACCTCGTTTGCTTTTCTTCATGTATAGCGCATGCTCATACGGGCTTTTTACAAATCTGTTCTTTTGAAAGTACTCATCTATTCTTGTATTCCAAGCCCTTGGAGCTTGCTTCAATCTATAAAGAGCTTTCTTCAGTTTGTAGACTTTGTCTTCCTGATTTTTTTTACATATCCAGGTGGCTGTTCAATATAAACTTCTTCTTCTAAGTAACCATTAAGAAAAGCTGACTTCACATCTATTTGGTAAATCTTCCATTTGTTTTGTGCTGCAAGTGCTATGAGAAGTCTGATTGTATCAATTCTTGCAACTGGAGAAAATACTTCTTCATAATCAATTCCATATTCCTGTTTATAACCTTTCGCAACTAACCTTGCCTTATATCTTTCAACCTTTCCTTCTTGATTGATTTTTGTCTTATATACCCACTTGACTCCAATTGGTTTGTGTCCTTTTGGAAGGTTGGTTAATTCCCATGTATCATTTCTTTGGATGGCACCAATCTCTTCATCCATTGCTTTTTCTCACTTTTTGTCTCCAGCAGCTTCTTCGTATGTTACTGGATCACATGCGACCATTAAACAAAATAACAAATAGTCAAATGTATCTATTCGTTCTGTTGCATCATAAATATTGCCAAAATTTCTTGTTTTAATTGGTGCTCCCCCTGAATTGCTGCTGCTACTGCTTGACATTGATGGTGCTGAAGCAGGTGTTGTTGGTGTAGGACTTTGTGGAGGCGATTGATCATCATTTTGTTGTGCTTGTATATCCATACCATCATCATTCTCGTCATCAAAAAACATACCTTGAGTATTTCTTTCTTCTCTACTCCACTTCTAATAATCAGCTTCATTGAACTCAACATCTCTTGAGATGATAACCTTTTTGGTTAAGGGGTAATACAATTTATATGCTTTACTCCTGTTGTCGTAGCCAATGAAAATGCATTTCTCCCCTTTATCATCCAACTTCTTTCTTTTTTGGTCAGGAATATGGGCATATGCAATGCACCCAAAAATCCTGAGATGTCCAACACCTGGTTTGCTTCCACTCCATGCTTCATTAGGTGTCATGAACTTTACGCTTTTTGTTGGACACCGATTCAGCAAATAGACTACACATACCATGGCTTCAGCTCATAAATTCTTTGGTAGGTGCTTTTCTTTCAGCATACTTCTCGCCATATCAAGAATTGTGCGGTTTTTCCTTTCTACCACGCCATTTTGTTGAGGTGTATATCTTGTTGTTAGCTGATGAATAATTCCATGATCTCTACATAAATTCTCAAACAACTTTGAGGTGTACTCGCCTCCTCTATCAGATCTGAGTATCTTCAGATACTGTCCACTTTGCTTCTCGATCATTGCTTTGAACTCTTTAAACTTATCAAGGGCTTCTGCCTTTTCTTTTAAAATATACACCCAAAATTTTCTACTAAAATCATCAATAAAAGTTAAATAGTACCTGTGTCCACCAGCTGATTGTACATCAAATGGACATGCAATATCTGTGTGGACAATCTCTAGTGGCCTTCTGGCTCTCCATGATTTTCCAGTTTCAAATTGTTGTCTGTGTTGCTTTCCTTTGATGCAGGCTTCACACAACTGCTTTGGTTGATCAACTTTTGGTAATCCGTTCACCATCTTCGTCTTTGATAATAATTTTAGTCCGGTAAAACTGAGATAACCAAACCTCAAATGCCACAACCAGGATTCATCTTCGATGACTAACTGCATACAATTTATCAACTCTTACTATCAATTCTCCCTTCTGATTCCGGATGGTGAGATATCCATTTTTCAATAATATGACGTATTTCTTTTCTAAGAGTTGACCGAGGCTAATGATGTTGCTTTTCAATGTAGGCACATAATAAACATCAATAATATATGCCTTTTCTCCATTTTTAAAGGTAATTGGAATTTTACCTTTGCCTCTGATCGGAATCTTTGTTGAATTACCGAATGTAACTTCACCATAAACTGTCTCATCTATGCTTGTGAACAGCTCTTTCTGACCACACATATGGTTGCTGGCACTAGTGTCCAGATACCAAACATTGTTATTGCTTTGCTCATTAACTGGTAAAGAGAGAAGCATGACATCATTATCTTTCTTGTCTTCTG
>JAOQMR010000002.1:19413696-19426160 GCA_027563865.1 Erythroxylum pelleterianum
TTTCTATGTAATTGTTTACCAAAAACTTCTCCTGGCCCATACCTCCTCCTAGCCTTTCTTTTGAGCTAAAATCTGGAGAAGTCAAAAGTTTCCCTAAGCTAAAAATTACTAAAGTCACGTTACTAGAGGTAAAGTAGAGATTCCTTTTATTCCTTATGAAGATTTACTAGAATCTTGACAAATTCTTCCATGTCTCACAAGCATGAGATGTACGGACAGTAATTTTGTCCTTAGAGGAAGCCTTCGACCCAAGCTTTTTAAACATTTCTCCTAACACTCCTTCTAGTTTTATGCAGATTTTTAGTTTTAAAGAGTTCTTGAGGGTTAAAGAGTCTCTAAAGATTACCATGTAATAAGAGCTTCAATTCTTAACTGAAATTCGACATTTTTTTTCTTAAGTATGTTATCCTACATTGATTTTGTAACTTAGGCATCTACTATTAGAGGAATTTTAGGGAACGATGAAAAAGTTTTCTGTTCTCTTGAAAAGTCTTACCCTTACCAAGTTGTTTATTCTAAAAAGTTATGCCTCTCACAAAAATGCTAAATGGATTATGATGCAAAAGCGACTAACGTTCATCAGTTGAAGAATGAAGTTGACCTTTTAGAGAATCAAGATACTGAGCATGAGAGAGTAATTAAATTGAATAAAAATAAATAAGAATCTCTAAAGCAAGATAGCAAGCAGCTTAACTAGGGATTCAATGAGGTCAAATAGACAATTAAGGAGCTAGGAAAATCATTGATGTTGTAAAAGGATTAAGTCAGCCTCTGTTAGCAACAAGTTCAAGAAGCCAAAGAATACCAAGTCTTTTGTATCAATCAAGGGGGCTAGTATGGATTTTCGACCTAAACCAACTTTAAACTATTTTTTTAATTTTTTATTATTGGTTGTTTTTTTAGATTTTGAACTTTATTTATTAATTTTTATTTTGATTTATCATTATTTTATTTTAAGAATTCACTCTTGTTCCTTTATCCCAAGCCTTTAAAAAAAAGTAAGGATATATGGTTTTAAATACTTCCCATTGATAATCCGACTGTGAGATTCACCTTTTAGACTAGATAACTATTAGGCATTATTATTTAAAACTCTATGAATTCGAAATAGCCATCCTAATTTGGAGACCAGTTCCCTCATTCTCTATCTTTTGTTGAAGGAGGTAGGATCAAATTTCACACTAGATCCCCTTCTTGACATTCCTTCCTATGAATTCTTTTGTTTTAGAATTTTAACACCTTTTACTTTTGAAAATTTATGTTATTTAAGGCCTAAAGTTGCACTTCTTCTAAGTCTTTAGTTCCATTAATATTGCTTATGAATAGTTGGATGTTTTAAAAGCCTTTTGTTTGTCCACTATTAAGAATGAGATTACCACTTCCATAGGAACAATGACATTATGAGAATAGGTTAAATGAACAGGTTAACTCCTGTAGTAGTACGATATGGCCATAATGTCTCATATAAAATTCGATGCCATTCTTTAACATTATCCTCTAACATTTTTTTTAGATTTCAATGATTACTTTGTTTGATGCTTCAACTTGATCTTTAGCTTGAGCATAATATAGGTTTGAATTCAACAATTGTATACTGTAATCTTTATCAAAATTCTGACTTCTTGGCCAGTAAACACGATTCCTTGGCCACGTGTTATCGATTAAGGAATTCCACATTGATGCATAATTTATTCTTTAATGAATTTTACTAAATCATCTTGATTAACCTTCTTCAAAGGCTATGCTTCCCCCATTTAGTAAAATAATATATGAAAAATATGATGAAATTATGGCCTTTATAAGAGGGTGGATATATCTTTCTAATAAGATCAATGGCTCAAACCCGAAATGGTCATAGTTCAATTATATAATGTCACTTGGAAGCAAGAATTTGCTGAATTCTTTCATATATTTGACATTGTTGATAACTAATGGCATAATGTATACAATAGTTCAAGATCAATGGTAAATAGTAACCATGTCATTGTGTAAGTCATCTCTTCTTCATTCCAAACTAATATGCCTTATATACCACCTTATAGAGTTGTCTCACAATTGATAAGGCCTCAAACATCCTAAACACATTAAAAGAAGCTATCATTTCTATATCAGAACAAGACTCCTTCGATCACAAAATTAAGAGCCTATAGTTTAATTCCTATAGGCATTTTCTTTTCAAATTTTCTAGGAAGCTTCTAATTTCTACCATCCAATCTTGAGCGACTTCTTTATCAATATTAAAAATCCCTAGAGAAATCCCTTATTTATAGATATATAGATAGGATTTTTTTTGCACATCAAAACATTTATAAACCAATTCTTTAGATATTTTCAACTCAAATTCAATTTGTGAAAGTTTATTTGCCTCCTAATTCTCTCCTCAAGGAATATACTAAAGTTATAATTCATTAAAGAAATGTAACTATTGAACAATGACAGTATAATAAGGTGACAAAGTTAAACTCATACATATAGCTCTAAGATCAACTAGAAGTTTTAGTGCAATTATCAAGCCTTCATACCTAGCCTAATCATTAGTGCACAAGAATTCATCTTAAGGAAGAGAAGAGTCTTTGTCCGATTTGGTGTAGTTATGACTACCTTAACGCCAACTAACTTCCTTATGATAAAACCATCAAATGTTAATTCCCTCATCTTTTTCCGATAACTATGAATCAAATGCCCTGTATCCTCTTGTACTTCAATTGTGGGATGGCTTGTGTTAGACCCCTAAGTCCAAACTGCGGGATCGTGCAAGTGTTGGCAAGCCTTGGCCAATACTTGGCACGCAGGTCAACATAAGGAAGGCATGTTGACGAGGGAACAAGGCAACGTCTTGCCAGTTGGTGAGCAAAACCTGAGGAACTTGCGAAGTAGGCGAGGGATGCAGGAAGTATATGCAAAGATCTCAAGAGTAGGCGAGATTCAATACACGTGGGCACGTGTTGGCATGCATTGGCAAAAATCTTCGACGAGATGTAAGATTCGGATGCGAGGCCACACGAAGTTGTCGAACTAAGTCATACGAAACCCGAGGGTGCGTAAGAATGCACAATGGTATGCGAGACCTGCGAGGATGCCTGAAGGCATACAAGTACGATGAGGCACATAAGCATTTGACTTCAGCAAGGCAGGTCGAAGATATGTGAAATATGCGAGGTTTTATACTAACTCAGTCATGGAGGGATGAGACTGCACCATAAATGAGCTTGATCATGGAAGATGGACTTGTCCATGGACGTGCATTGATGAACTTATGTGCGGATAGGCCATAATGAAAACATATTAGCAGTGACGTAACAACTGTGGATGATATAGCACATGATGATATGGTGGATAAAATCACAGTGGATGAACATCATCTTTAAGAGATGAAGATCACGTGGAAGGATCATCTGAAGATAGAGGAGATCTTCATGGATAAGGATAATCATTCTTAGATAGGGTAATCTTATAAATGTGATGTAACTTAATCCTATTAGATAGGATAAGATTGTGATCTTAGTTAGTAAAGTTCTATTAGGACTCCTAGTCATCTAGAGGAGCCTATAAATAGCTCATTAGAGTTGAGAACTATTTATTCACTCATCTTGATAGAAATCACTCAAAGGAGAGAGCTTTGAGAGTTGAGAGCTTTTGGGGGAGTTCTCATTGTAAGGGCTTCGAGTAGGGAGTTCCTTGTAAGGGCTTCGAGTAGGGAGTTCCTTGAGTGCTTCGAGGAGGAGGTACTTATGTCTTTTGTTAACATTTTGTTGAGGTAATGAAAGAGTAGCTTCGACTATATTTAAATCTCTTGTTGCTTTCTTTACTCTGTTACACTTGTGTTCTTTATGTGTGTGAGAGAAACACTTTAAATACTTGTGTGCACGTGAGGTGTTCAAGGGCTAACGGAATTTTTCGGTAACATTCATGTGAGAAGGCTAAATCTTGCTTAAACGGACCTAAGTGGGATTGCCACAAGAAGGTGGGCACGACTTGTTGCAGAAGTTCGAGTCCAAAGAAAACCTGTGTGACAACTTGATATAAAAGTTAGTTAGCACATAAACTTTATTGATTTTTAGGTAATATACCAAGTTGAAGTCTACAAAAGTCATAATTAATTTTCCAATATTCCCTTATATGATTGGATTATTCAATATATATTTCATTAAGTTAGTATGCAAAATCACAAAAACTTTATTTTGCAACAAATAATGCCTTAATTTTGAATAAACAAAGTATAACGCTAATGTGAGTTTATTTACTTGTTGAGTGTTAATGTTTTTAGATATGTTTTTGGAACTTTGAGTTCTTGGTCTAGTATTTTAGTTTAGTTTTTAGGCAACTTTGATGTTTTGTTAATTGTGAAGGGACAGGGAAGCAAGATGAGAAAAGTTGGTGAAAGAAACAAGGAAAGAGGTATCTGGTGCGATCGTGAGGAATCATGGTGCGATCGCGAGAGTGTCTAGTGCGATCACACTCGGGATTTTTATCCAGGAGCTAGGTTATTTGCATACTGGTGCGATCGCGAGGGTCATGGTGCGATCGCACTTCGTAACTTTAAGGGACTAACGTCATTTCATCAAATTTTAAAATGAAAGGCGGGCAGTTAGAAGAAGACTACAACATGCAAGAACGTGGGGAGGAGTTGTTACAATCCATTGGAGTTGAGAGTCATGAGGAAATTAATGAATTCCTTTCCCCGTGAGGAAAAGTATAAAAGAGGAAGAAAGTCACGAAGAGAGGGGAGAAGGAGAAGGAAGAACAAAGAAGAGAAAATAGGAGCTCTGTGAAGCTTGTAATCTAGGGCATAAGAACATTTGTTTTCATCTTTTCAGTTTATTTCAGTTTGCTTATGATGGGTGTTTTCTAGTTTCCTTATTTCAAAGGTTGTTTCACCCTCTAGGGTGAATCTTGTTTTCTAAACTTCCGCTATGTATGGTTTGCGATTCTTATGAATAGTTCTTATTTGACCTTAACGAGAGTTGAGTTCTTCTTTAAAATCATACAAAAACAACTTGCATGTTAAGAGATTAGTGTCTAAGTTTTATTCCTCAAAAGTTATGCAAATCATTTCTGTTTTATTTATATATGAATTGAGAAATTTGCATTATAACAAAACAGAGTAGGTAATTCAAACTTGAGAGAGAAGAATTACTTCTAAAGAAACTTGGGGTAGCAGAATAATAGGATCATATTTACTTTAGTAGGAGTTGATAACAATTTTTGGAACTTTAATCTTGTGAATTCGTAAAAGCATTTCCTCCTCTTAAAGATTTAGTTTTGTTCTGAAAGTTTAAACGTAATTGATTTATTTGATCCCTTTTAATTTCTAAATCTTCTTATTATTAATTTAAACAATCTGGAAAGAATTGACTGGTGCTTAGTATAAATTCTCTTGGGAATGATAGATGTACTACAATAACTTGTACGCTTGTGGTCGGGGTCCGAGTGCGTTTTATTTTATAACTCGTCAAGTTTTTGACGCCAAACATAACTTAATGATAGGAACATAGACCTTTTTTATAGGCATGAGAATTTTTGCTAAAATAAATATATTGCTCATAGTTACCTCATTACTTTTAGCTAATAAACACCCAATAGATTCTTCTGTAGTAGAACTATAGAAATTTAACATAATTTCTTTTTGAGTTGGAATCAACACTAGAGGTTTAGTTAGGTATTCCTTGATACTGTCAAATGTATTCTAATGCCCTTTCTCCTAATAGAATTCCTCAAAATTGATAGGGCTCACATTGGAGATTCCTTGAACTAGATTAGCAATGAACCTCCATACGGAGTTCAACTAGCCTAGAAATCTCTGAAGTTTTTTTTTCTTATTTTGAGGTAGTTTTGCTTCAAAAATGGCTCTTGATTTATTTATATCTAGTTTAATTTCTTTATTGTGAACTAAAAACTCTAAAAAGTTTCTTACTTTTACTCTAAAAACACACTTTAGGGGGTTTAACTCCAGTTTGTGCATTCGCGTCTTATGAAAGGCTTCTTGTAAATCTTGGATATGATTTGCACTATTTTTTATTTCACAACAATAACATCTATGTAAGCTTCTAATATGCAATCTATCAAATCGTGAAAAATACCAGTCATAGCCTTTTTTGGCTCTTAAATTCATTAATCCCAAAGGAATTACTACCCATTTGAATGTCCCTTTAACTCTGGACATCTAAAAGTCATTTTCGAAGTATCACTTTCAACTACAAAGATTTAATTATAACTAGAAAAATAATCCATAAAAGAAAACAAAGGATGTCCATTATTGTATCTATCAAAGAATCTACAATTGGCATTATGTATACATCCTTAGCAATGGCTATATTTAAATCCTTAACGTTGACTAGTCTTATCTTTCCATTTTTCTTAACTACATATACAACATTATTTACCTACTTAGTATATTTAGTTGGTCTAATGAAACTACCGTTAGACTACTACTTAGGGGGTTGGTGATGAGGGCAAAATTTTGAATTTATCATAAATATATATACTCCACTAGCCTTGTACTTAACTTTATTAAATGAAACCGTCTTTTAATCCCTTCAAGCAATTTGCTAATTCCAATTTTATTCTTTGATTTAAATGTTTGCTAATAAAGACTCTACGAATTCTCTAGAATTACCTATATTCACTTCTTTTAATAGTT
Organism: Erythroxylum pelleterianum; assembly: GCA_027563865.1. NCBI lineage: Eukaryota > Viridiplantae > Streptophyta > Magnoliopsida > Malpighiales > Erythroxylaceae > Erythroxylum > Erythroxylum pelleterianum. The sequence goes on from JAOQMR010000002.1 coordinate 19,420,337, forward strand.
CTTAGTTTTGGCTCCTGGAATCATCAAACTTTCTAGGAGCAGATTTTAAATATTAGACATAATTGTCCTTTATTTGTAGTTCTTCTTCTTCTTCTTCTTTAAATACTAATTTTGCATTTTCACATGTCTCCACTTCCTCAAAATTCTCAAGGATTTGTTGTATCTAGAATTTGATTTTCATGGTTGCATCTATTGCCATTAATCTTTATGAGAATTTACTCATCATGTTCCTCTATGCTGGGAATCCACATCAGCCTAGAGCAAGCACGATGGTAGTTGCTTTTACAAACCTTTCTAACTCTATCTTCATATTTTCTTTGTCTTTTTTTAGTACATTCACTATGGGATAGTTTTTGAATTTGTACTAGCTTCGCATGATCTTGGTAGAATTTCACCTCCATATTGTCAACTTTAGTGCATAGTGGTTGTGAATTAGCCCAAACAATTTCTACTTCATTTCCTTTACGTAAAAGAAAAAGTTGATGAAAAGATGAAGGATACATAAGTTGGAGTGGATCTAATCTCATCCTAATAAGATTTGGTAACTAGCTTATGTGTTAACAATAAAGAAAGAAGTTAGTGAAGACTTTCTTCGAATTGTGATATTCACAGGGAGAATGTCATATGCCTTGGTAGTTTCATTAGTAAATGCATCAATAAATACTTCAATTGGGATTAATTTTCCATCATTTTTGTCGAAAGCTTGCATTATTTTAATTGGTATAATATTTACTACAGACCTATTATGACAAAAACTCTTGAAGTTGATCTACCATTGACATGGGATTTAATATATAAAGGTCTTATATGTTATTTCATAGTATCAACTGATTTTTCTAGCACCACTTTTTTGGAATTCCTAGTCCTATCGCCAATACTGATAATTTGTATTTTCCTTTCCTAGGATGGTTTCCACCTTCTTTACATAAGATTTAATAAATGAAGAAGGGAGTTTTATGGAAGAAACAACACATGATACCTAAATGAAAGTTTCTTTAATTGTAAGGAATTAACTAGAATCCTTATCCTGACTCTCAAAAAAAGCTGACTTTATGTGAAATCTATGATTACCTTTTTGTCTAGCTTCACTTCTCACTAATGATTTCTACTTGTCTTATCATATTATTAGGGTTTATAGTATTCTCTTTAATGAAGTCATGTCTTATAAAGGATGGCTTTGTTGAAGTTGATTTTTTCAATGGTAAAGGATTGCTTCTTTCAATCCTGGTAGTAGAGTTTTATCACTGAAGCCTTCTCTTTTGATTTTGAGTTAAAGATATTGGATTTTATAGATGCCTTACTTGTTACCACTATCGAGATGGCAGCCCCCGTAGTGGTATTATAAATCGATGCACTGTAAACTTAGGATTCGAGGATCATATCTTTGTATAAAGACTTCGGTGAAATACGTTTGATGATTTTGTCGAGAAATTTCTACTTTATGATGAATTCTAAGAAATTTTAGTATGTAAATTATAGTTAGGAAAAAAGAACACTCAGACCTGAATTCAATGTTGATGCCAAACAATCTTCCACAATCTTTAGCTTCTTTTCGGCATCTAGCAATAGGTGTAGATCAAAGTCAGTGGCATTAATGGTTGCAAATGATAGGTTCATCTATAAGCATAGTTTGGTCAACTTCAGCGAACAACATAATTTCCTTGTTGATTCGATCTTGGACCGTATTCTTGAACCTCCAATATAAATTCATCAAATGACTCCATGTATTGTAGTATTTGTAGTAATCTTTGCCTCTGATTTCTTCCTTTAAGGAATTCTATGCTTTGGTAGTAAGGTAATGCATTTTTCTTAAAACTAAAAATTAAATATCTCCTTTATTTTGGAGGTGTCAAAGGTGTCCTAAATTTGAGTATATAGAGCCTACATTTTTCTTTTGAAATCAAGAGATTTGCATGTTAAAGAGGGGCAAGCATAGGTTCCAGGGATGTTGACTTTAGTTAGTTAAGAATTGTAAAAATTTGTCTCTACAACATAAGTTCTTACCTAATTCTTTTTTTAACGTCCTTTTTTCTTAAGAATTTCTTCGTATTTAGACACCTTTACTACCAATTCATAAAAATCACAAAATTTTAAACCATATAATTTTTTTCCATAATTCAACATGTAGACTCCTTTAAACTAATTTCACATATTCGGTCTCCAAGAGTGAAATTCAATATTGACTTCTCATATTCTTGAATTAAGTGATGAACATGTCAGTATTCTCACCACTTTTCTAAGTAACTCTAAGCAATGCAGCTATACTAACTTCATGTTTATTCTAGAAAATTTGAGTATGATTTTTTTTTCATTTCAACATAGGAAAGGATAAAATTCTAGGCAACAAAATAAACTAGGAGAAGGCTATGCCTATTAATGAATTTGGGAATAGTCTGAGCTTAAAATTATTGAAGTTTTTATAATTGACTAATTCTTTATATTGTATACTGAATCTAGCAATGTGTTCAATATTCGATCGGCCATCTTACTAAAAAAAAGTTGAATTTAGGAATTCTATAGCCATGAGAATAAGGATTCTTGTAGTCAATATGCTTTGGATAAGGCTTGTGGAATTTTGAAGCTATCTTACACTGGCCCTACAATTCTTAAATAGCTTCTTTGATAGCATCCATATAGACTTGTAATCATCCATATTAATCAATTTAATTAATTATAGTAATCTTAATTGTACAAAAATGATTATTCGAATGTTTTAACAAAAAATGATACAATTTACAAAAAAATCAAGATAAAATCATGATGGAGACTAGAGACTGAAGCCTAGTGACTAGATAAATTTAGAGAGCAATTAATCGTTGTAGTCAAGATCGTCAATAGTTTGCAGCACTTCTTTTGTATGTACAAATATAATATTTAGGAATGTAATATTAAAATTAAAGGAATATTAAGGATATGATAATAATTAATAATAATTAAATATATATTTATCTTCAAATATTTTATCAAAATAATGTCTACTTGATTGATAAGTATGACTAGTCACCTTCGTATTAGTACGTATGACTATATTAATATACAAATTAAAAAATAATATTAAGCAAGATAATATAAAACGTAGACAAAATTTAGAAACATTTTAGAATAAACATTTAGAATTATTACTCAACATAGGCCCATTTACTTGACGTAAGGAGACTTGATCTCAATGTATAGCCGCAGTACTGCGTGAAGGAAGGAAAGTGCTGCACATCACATTGCTAAGGAAGTTATGCATGGCTTGAATTTGTTGCTTATATTTAACGAGCACAGGGAAAGGAGAAACAATCTAGAAGACAACTGTCAACCCCGTGGGAGTTTGACTTTTCGGTTAAAGACGTCACGAAAACCCTATTTATCTAAAGAAACAAAGTGGATGTCTCCAATTTCTTGTGGTCTAATGTTATTTTAAACAATATATATATTGTAACAGTTTCTTTGAGTGGTTAAAACTGACAATAATGGATGAGAAGTCAAACTTCACTTAAGATTTCAAGAGGGTACTCCAAAGCTTTGGTTTATAAATTCAAGTGATGTAGAACAAATAGATGCATTTGTTGTCAATCAAATGCAAGATTTTGGTTTTTGCATTTGTTGCTTAACGAAATTGACAGGAAGGGGCTGTTGAGACACCGAGCAACCTAATGACCCCTGTAAAGCGATAGGATAGGTCGTTGACACCTCCAACTATTCTCTCTTGTTTGTCTTTTGGCCTCATTTCAGTAGACAATCTCAAGTTCAAACATATATTAAAAGGCCAAAGGAAGTTTATTGTTCAAAATCAAACAACTAATTATAGGTAGAGAGTTGTGATCAACTTAACTTCCTTTTCGACAAAGTTGTTGCAACACTAATTTAATTTTTGCATAAATCATAATTGACCACAACAACTCAAAAGCAATTGAACGAATCAAGGGCATGAAAGCAACTTCAGTACACTTCAGCTAGCCAGAATATACACGTAATTGTAAGTAAGTAAGAAAGAAAAACACATTATATGCATGCAGTTTAGGCTGTAATATATTATTGAGTTCGGATCCTCTGTCTAATATTATAGTGTCTTATTCTGTCATACGTGAGACCTACATAAATAAATGACTGAGTTTATAGAATAGAATAAGACATCATAATATTAGATAAATCATCCCGTAATTGTTGGCGGACTTGTGCTGACAAGCTAATATAGATTCTAGGCCTCTCGTGCTAAGCAAGGATGTTGTGGAAAAGTCCCCGCATCAGCTCTCCACAAATTAATTTGATAACATGGGGGACCTCGAGGACATGTAATTAGATCTAGTTTTTTTAAAAATATTATTTTATTTTAATTTTATATTTTCCATTTTCATAATCATTAAAAACCGTTAAATTAATTCTTGTATTGTGAAATAATTTACAATAAATAAATGTGAATCTAATTTATTATTACAATAGAAGTTGCGATATAAATTAATTATTAGTTATTTTTTGAAGATCAATTGTTGAATATAAATATATGCATATTTATTATATAAAATATGTTTGTATTAAAAGCATAATATATTAGTTTTTATTAATTTCTAGTAGTAACAAATTAATTTTTAATGTTATATATTACTAAATTTTTAAATAAAACTAATGGTGTTAAGAAATGGTACATCAATAAAAAAGAATTTGTGATTTTTATATTTTCAATAAAATAATATATTTAGATAGTAAATTACTGATTAAAATATATAATTTTTAGTAAATATATTTTTATCTTGTTGCTAATAATTATATAAAATATATCTGTTATTATTAATTGAAAATATTGATATTAATAATTAAATTATATTTTAAAGAAAAACAAAATGAAGATAGAAAACATAAATAAATCTAAAGATTTTTGTTGTTAAACATATGTTGCATAAAATATTTCCTCTTGATTATTGGATGAAACAAACTACCTATTATATTACATATCTAGCATGTCGCTGCCAAAAATCAAACTTTTAGAAGTTCCATGCCCTCAAATTGAACAAAGTTTACCACTTTTGTCACAATTCATATGCAGATTAACAAACTCTATTTTGATTCACCCCAAGTTACTGTTGATGCTTCTCAATTGAGTCGAGATTCTTTGTCCAGTTTTATAGTGTTTTATTCTGTCTTATGAATCTTAGTCATTCATTTATGTGGAGTTCGCATTTATTTATACGGGGTCCACGTTAGACTCACATAAATAAATGACCGAGATTCATCGGACAGAATAAAATACTATAAAATTGGACAAAACATCTGGTCTCTTCTCACTTTCTTCGTCGGTAGTCGTCGCACACAATACGAACATATTGTTTTATGATCTGCCAGGTAGCACCAGTGCCTACTTTTCAATTGCCTTAGAGCAATAATGTGGCATCTTCCACACCCTCAGGAACTGCCAGGAAAACACCGTTTTCAAATGATTATCGAATGCACAAGGTACTCTATTCCTGCTTCACGCCTGCAGATACCATTTTGGTTTACAAATTGCACTTGGTTCTCTCCAAATCGGTCACTAATAGTTAACTAGTCTTCCTCTGACTTTCCTCACCACACACACAACACAGTAAAGAGAAACCAATAATAAATATGTTCTTTTATGATCCGGTAGCTAGCATTTAATGGTATTTTCGAATGACTTAAACATTATTATGGCATCTTCCACACCAGATAACCACAGAAAACCGCCAAGAACACACCATTTTCAAATGATTATCTAATCCAATCTTAGAGATTCCGTTGCACCACCAGGTACTCCAATCATGGTTAGTTCAGTCCTTTGACCTGACAATTCTGCTTCAGGTCATATTCACAGTAGTTGGAAAAT
>JAOQMR010000002.1:19476598-19494704 GCA_027563865.1 Erythroxylum pelleterianum
TTTTTTATCATTTCTTTCTTTTTCTTTATTGTTTAGAGCAAATTCATATATTCAAAACCTTACTACAAAGTGAAATTTCCTTATAATTGGCTTCTATCTTTTCCTTCATATTTATAATAAGCCAACATATATATCAATGAATTTAAGAGTTATAATAGTAATGTTAAATTTAGAGATTAAGTCTCTAACTTTTTATATTGGTAATTTTCATTAAGATTGGTATTTATTCTTATATCCTTTTTATATAGATAAGTTCATATTCATAGTAGATCTTTGTAACTTCTTTCTTGTTTTGTTTATAAGAATTATTTCACTCCTTGTCTTTATGTCCTTTTTAACTCTATTAAGCCTTTTTAACATTTTCTTTATTAAAGATGACAATATAGGTTAAAAGTTATCAATTTCTTATCAATCTATTGGTTATTAATAGGCTTTATTGGATATTATAATTCCTTAAATAATAATTTTATTATATGAATGGTTTATATAATCATTAACATCCTCTTTTTAATAATTAATAATCAATTTGTAAAATTTCTTTTAAAATTTAACAACCTACAATAATATTCAGTAGCGAATAATCAATAATGAACTTGTCTTCAAATGTAAGACATTAAATTTAAAATTCCTAAGAATTTTTATGAGGCAATTTCTTGAATTTAATTTAATCACCTTTGACTTCTCTTTCACCTTATACAAATGCCATCATCTCTTTTATCGTAAATTTAGGCTACTCGTACGATTTGAATATAATGTGGTATATTGATTCAATTTTTCTTTATATTTTACATATACCCATTAGATGTCTTTACAATATTATTATGTATTATCTTATTTTTATAATTTAAGCTTATAAGGACTTTCAAAAAAGTTGATGGATCCCTCTTATCAAAGTTTCATATGATCTTTTTAGACAAATTCTTTAATTGGTGCATTAATTTATCATATGAAATTGAGTTTTACTTCTTACAAACTTATTTAAAAAGTCTTATTGGAAAGATTTTACTATTTCTTGATATAGTATATTCTACTTATATGTTTAGCATCTAGAAAGATTTCTTTGAGGACTTCAACTGAACCTTATACAAATATTCATCATAGAAATTTTTTTTATATTAAAATAGGTATACTAACACAACCTTTAAAATATTTTACCAGTAATAGGACTATCCTAATAATTGAGCTAGAGAGGCAGGCCTCCTCCTACTGTTGACTTTTCCCCTATATTCGAACTTCTAATTTTGTTAAGTAACTTTCCTCTTTTTGTTTCTTGCCCTTTACAAAAGATGTCTCCATTCCTTCTTCGGTATGGAGATAGCTAGCAGTCTTCCTGCTTCATCCTTTTCTCTAACACCCTTCTTATCCTTAGTTAGGCTCCAATGTTATACTCTTTAACTCTATTTTTGTTGGCATTACTTCCCTTCCTCGTCGTTCTTCCTCTTCTCTCCAGAATGCTTTAACTTCACTAGTTTCGTCTCCCTAATTCAATGTTTAATCTAGGCTCCTTAAAGATTGACCTATTTTGTGAGTTGGTTAATATTGTAATAATCACAAGTGTACGCATATTTATAGCTAGTACCGACAAGTAAGAATCGATACCATGAAGATGATGAATACTAGTACTTACCCTACCCCTATTATCTAGCCTTAGGATTGATTTTAGACTTTTAATTAAAGAAAATATAACTAAGTAAACTAAAATAGGAAACAATAATGAACAAAGAAATAGTGAAATTTATTTAGAAAACTATCATTATCAGAAATTAGTATCTAGATTCGAATTTCCCCATAAACCCTTAACAAACTGATCTTTTATCATACAATAATTGTATTGATATATTGGACCATAAAGACTCCTATGATATGTTAATAGCTAGCATTGAGTCTACTAACAACTAATCCTAAGGTTTTTAACTGAATTACCCTGGTTAAAGTTTATAGGATTGTGTTACTGATTTATGAGTCGCTGGATTAGGTTTGACCTTAATCCGAAAGATTTATGTCATCCTATCTCTAGGGTTGCAATCAAATCCTTTCAATTACGATAAATCTATTCAAACCTAGGATTTCTCAATCTCTATGGATAAAATCATTTGATTGGTAGTTGCCAAGACTGTTATGAAATAGTCATGGATGGATTCGGTCTCTTTTATTGTAAGGATTCAAATTCTCCTCTCAATGTTTGAAGGCGCACCTTCTTCAACTTGTCAACTCCTCCTGGGCCTTTTGAAGAATCACTCAGGCTTCCTTTGATTTTGTTGCGTTTGACACTTTTTCCAATATTTCATCATCTAATGTCACATGAATGATGCTAAAAGCATGTTGATCCAATCTACGATTCTTTTGTAACGCAATCCTTTGTTGTTGATGCAAAGCTCCTTCATTTTTCGGTTCATCATATCCTTGTTCTACTATCTCCCATGCATCTTTAGAATCAAGAATTGCCTTCATATGCATGTACCACTTATCATGATTTTCTTTTGAAAATTTGGGGATTGAAATTAATGGAATTAAACATCTTCAAAATAATATGACTTTGATACCACTTTGCAGTATATAAAAGAGATAGAAAGATAACGGAGAACACTCAAACAATCTAAATAACTTACTTGATTTGGATTTCTTGTCCTATTTTGGGAATGAACTAGTTCATAATATTTATAGATATATAAGGCACCTCTTTGAAACAATACAACTCTTGTGAAACATAAGATAGTAAATGCAAAATACATGCATAAGAGAAATACAATGAATCTCAAAATACATTAAATAAATATAAAAATCAAGTTTAATTAAATGCTCCACTAATGTAATTGCATTTATGTCCTTTCCACTTCTGCAGATCTCATCTTCCAATTCCAGATAACAACATCGTACCCTTATCTTTTATCATATATAGTTGTTGTAATATTTCCCTCTCATCCAACAACCTTGTCCATAAGGTTAAGAGAGAGATAACGTTGTTGTAGCTCTCATAAAGACAGCCCCAAGTAACAATTGATGGGTTGAAACAAAAGCTGTACAGTCGGACGATGATGACACGTGACTAATCGCCTATCAAGTGTAGCAATAGGGATGCTAATGAAATCGTCGAGAGACTAAGGAAACTGCAAACTAACTTGGGACTGATCCAAGAGGTAACATTGTAACCCAGAAACATGAAAAGTAGGGTGAATATGGCAGTCCTCCTGCAATGATAAGCCATGCAACTTGACCCCACACGAGCAAAACATCGACCTCCGATGATCTACTTTGCAGCAGCTCTTTCGCAATTTTAGATAGGCCTTGTACAAATTCTGCTAACGTGGCTCATTGCCATCAAGTCGAGGTTTGCAATTTTTAAGTAAGCTTGTAGTCATTTCTCAGTTGAAGCTGTCAATGTGTGTTTCATAATTCTTGTCCTCTTACTACTTCTTTCCTATGTTTCTTCCTCTATATGATTTGTGCATCAGTTGCACTGAAAGTTTGTCCTTTGGGCTACATACTGTACTGATTGCTGAACATTGTGTGCGTGACTTTCAGCGGTGATTATTAGTGTATTCCCAAGACTCGTTTCTCTTCATAGACTGTCGTTTATGTACTGTAATTCATTTCTGTATCTTTGGCAACATATGGTAGGAACGTTTTTTCTTTTTCCTTCATAATGGTTCTCCTAATGGAAAGCTTATTCTCCTGTGTGCTAACCATTGTATTGTCTTCTCTGTCTTTTTAATGACTGAAGGAAGAAAACTGCAATCGTCCTATACATTTTGTCTTTCTAATAATCTTGAAGAAAAGCAAAACCTTCTCAATGAATGGACTGGTGCAGAATCATCCAACATAGGTAAGCTTAATGAAAGTTGTACCTTAACATTTTTCTAGCCATTTCTAAGACACAAAGAAGCCAGCGTTTAAAGGTACCACTCTCTCAGCCTCTGCTAGACGTTGTAGATTGCCTAGATATTGCAGCAAATCGTGAAAATTGTCCATGAAGCACCTACTAATACTATTAAATTGATCTCGTCATTAGACTGAACTAATATGATTCTAGAGATGATATCCCCTTTTTCCCTAGGCTTTCTTTAGGAAAAGAAGGGCAACAACAAAGCAGGATCATCGCCATAACAATCCTCATCCACCATTAAGTCAACTGAGAGAAGGCTTTGAACTTGACTGAGAAATCATATGCAGTAAAAAAGTCTAGACAACTGTGGCTATTTTGTCATGTCATTTATTCAAAAAAAGACAATATCTTACTTTCATCAGATGCTATTGGATATTAGCTAGAGGAGAAACAAGGCACCTTCAGGGTTGAGGAAATACATCGCATCTAATATCGGATTGATTAGTCATTGTAATGTAAAGTTGCGGCTCTAACACTGATTTGGTTGGAGTTCTTATTTTGTATTTTTCTTATGTTTGGAGTTTATTACCTTGATCAGTTTGATACGCAAACCAGCTTCATCAGAGTCCTAACCAACTTAGCTTGTGTATTATAATTGTTTTCTTCTCTCAATTTGTTTAATTCATCATGTTAACCAGTTCATATCAAAATTTATGAGAACAAGAAAGTTTCCAATTGGTATCAAGAAGAAAACAAATACTAATACAAAGGAAAAGAGACAATATTAGACAACCTTTCTTGAAAGGCAAGGCATTCTAACTTAAATGCCTCGTTTCATAACATATTTCCTCGCTATTATGTACCTCATGAATTCAAATAATTGCTGCCATTTGAGGCGAGGGAGATAATAATATGTCTGGTTTATCCCGTTCTTATCTGTTTTATAAATCTCAACTATTTATTTATGCGAGATTTATACAAAACTTACATAAGTAGATGGTTAAAATTTATAAAACAAGATAGAAATAGGATAAAATGAACAGAAGATCCTGATTCGGGAGATACATTAATAATTAACTAAAAGAAATGAATGTCACATCTTGGGAAGGAGGAGGTAGGTGCACTAGGCCCTACCTCCAAAATTATATATATTTATAACTGTATATGTATATATTAGGATCGAGTTATTTAAAAGTTAGTGATATACTTAACCTTTCAAAATTTAAAAAATTAAATATTTACACCCTATCTTAAATTCTTGAATCTGTCGCCCGGTCACATACGTATAATATTTGGAGAGCTTCATGTAAGTACAAAAGAAGTGATTAAGGTATGGGAGAAACAGCTAAAACTTAATTTTCACTAAGGAATAGTGAAACAAAAATGATAAAGAACGGATGAGTGGTGGAGGTCCGGGAAGAAATAGCGGGAACATGGCGGAGAGTTTGCTGGGTCCCACCACAAGCAACGGTAGTCCTTCTCTTCTCCGACACTCTCCTTTTCTCATTCCCTACCTTCCCTTCACCCCCTCCAACTTTTCATTACACTCACAGCCCAACAACTCAAAATCTTCTCTTTTATTGCCTATGGCTTCTACGTCAGCTTCGCTTCAATGCCACTGCTCTTCCTCTTCAAGCGCCATTCAGCCCTCGCTTCTCGTATTCTCAGGTCTATCTCTATGCTCTTCATTTTTCTCTTCAAAGATAGCAACTTTGATCCAAATTCTGAAGTGGGCAAGTATGTACATAAAGGTTGTTTTCATTTTTCCTTGCAGGTGGAACTGCGTTCAACGGTGTCGTGGAAGAGCTCAAAAGACTGACAACTCGTGTTGCTCATGTTCTCCCCGTTTCTGATGATGGTGGCAGTACCGCTGAGATAGTTCGTGTCCTTGGTAATTTCTTTGAGGCTACTTTTGGTATAGAAAGTCTCAAATTCTAGATCTTTCCCCCCCGTAGATTTCATGAGTGCTTGCTAGGGTCGCAATTTTGGTCTTGGTTTGTGTTGTTCAAGAATTAACATAAAGCCAGAAATATTGAAGTTGGTGATGCAGCAAGAATATATACTAGTTATGTCTTCGTTCTTCATTAGACGTTCGAATTTAGATTGGTAAAAAATTCTACTTCAAAGAAGCCTCGCCATAGTTGATGAAAAGAGGTTAAATTTGAACCGCTGGCATACATCTGTTAGTGCTTTTTCAGAGAGTTGTATTCTTCTGCATACTGTTAGGAGATCTCAACTGCTTCTGAGGGGCAATGCTTAATCATTGAAGAACGTTTTCATCAACCAGACTCAAATATTGGGACTTCTCTTTTTAGGATAAACTGTTATGTTCTTTAGGGCGGAAGTTAAAGATTGATATATCATAGGTGGTCCTGCGGTTGGAGACATTAGATCAAGATGTTTGAGATTGTCTGATGAAAGTACTGCTGAGGCTCTTGCAATCCGAAGATTGGTTGGCCATCGTCTTCCTCTCGATGCACAACAAGCTAAATCAGAATGGTAATACAGTCAACCTTACTGCAAGATCTGATTTTTCTTTCTGTGCCTTATTCTGGTTGCATCCTGAATCTTTCTTACTTACTTGCTAAGTATAACTATGGTGGGGAATTAAATAATACTGTCCTTAGTTGAGCTTTGACAGGTATAACATTGTAGAAGGTGAACACTCTCTATGGAAAGGTATATCAAGACCTTACAGAGAAACAATTCGAGCCTTTCTAATTTATTTCCAGAATGAGGTAGGCTACTCCCGTAGAAAATACTACCAATTTTATTGACAATTCATCTTAGTTTTTTCTTTTGACATATTTCTGCTGGCTCCTAATTTTGTGAACAGATTTATGGCCTTGTATGCTTGTTCTCTTAGTCTTTTTGATCACTATCCAGAGGAAAATTTGCTTTTCTTGTTATGTCACTGTTTGTACCTTAATTCAATGTTGCGAATAAAGAAACAATTAATAATCTGACTTCTTTTTACTTCTATATCTTTTATCTTTGGATTGGAAGGTACCAGCTTGTAGGTTTCACTACTGTTCTTTTTTCTTCTTCTTGAACGCTTATTATGTGTTTATATCTTTTGTTTTTGGTACATCAGAAAGTTAAAAAGCAAACACTAAAATAAAGAAACAAGGAAAATCATTCTCTCAAAAAGCACACTCCTAAAGCATCAGCAGCTAGGTCTAGCAAGAGATCTGGAGGCGGTGATAACCATTCTCCTTTCAGGATTTTTTTTTTCTCTATTTGCTGTTATTTTAGATTTCAATCATCTATCAAACTGTTAGATAAAACTAGTTGATGTGCTTATATCAGAAATATGTTCTATGAAAACAGATCCTCCGTCGACCAAATGAATCATTTTGCTTCAGTAATGGCAGGTACCTTTTGGCATTTTGATTAGCACTAGAATTCTCTTTGGTTGCACTTTTAGATGGGTACCTTTGTAGTTTGTGTGTTATAATTGCCATTTTTTAAAGGTACACAGGGCTTTATGTCACTATTGGCCTTGTAATTTTTGTGGGATCTTAGAATTTTACTGTGATAATAATGGTGCCCGGTTATTTGTTGGTAACATTCCTTGCATGTTGAATTTTGAATGATTGTATTTCGTTCGTCTTGATCTCTTTATTTGAATGTTAGAACTTCCTTTTTTTACTTTTCCAGATTAGCCTCCATATAACAGAATGATCTTACAAAGGGCTTCTTTTTATGATCAAGTTTATTTCAGATTGGTTTCTCCACTTCGCTTTTATGTGCAAAAAAGTTTTGGTATTATTTCATATAACTAACTCCATCACCCTTTTGCAGCATTGGAAACTTTTTTTTTGCAGGAGCACGCATATTCTTTCAGTCTTTAGATGCTGCAATATTTTTGTTTTCACGCGTTTCACAAATTCCATCAGAGAGTTTGGTCTTACCTGTAATCTCAACAAACGACAGGCTCACATTAGGGTGTGAATTATGGGTACTAGTACACATACTTTCAGATGTTCATGCATCATCAAACTTCCCTATTTTCATGTTTATTACATGTGTTATATGGATAATTGTCTTATTTTGATATAATTTTGTTTATACTTATTGTTTACGATTATAATTCACATATTGTTATTGATTTCTGCTACTTGGTGAGTTACTTTTTTATGTTTCCTATTTGATCCTTAGAATTGCACAATGTGTTGCATAATTGCAAGTTCATATAATTATGTTTTTAGTCTTATCAGTTCACTATTAAATATGTGGATTCTTTCAAGAGTAATGTTAAAATTATCTGACATGCAGCATTTTCCTAACATTGAATTCTGTTTAATGGTGAGAATACAGGATGGCATGATAATAAGAGGTCAGAATGAGATTTCTCACCCAACCAATGGATATATGCAACCTATTGATAAGGTATTCCTCTATGCTTGTGACCCTTAGAAGCCTATATACCCAATTGGTTTCCTACTGTTATGCATTATTTTCTGGACTGTTCATGTAATTTACTCTGGATATTTGAATAATGACTAGTCAATCTGTTAAGGGACTTCTGAGGAATTTGGGGTCTTATTTGTGACTTGCAATAAACCATGAGAAATTCTGGCATTTTGCATGCTTTCATCCATTTTATCAAGCTCATGTGATGTCGATCTTTTTATAGGAAAGAAAATTACACTTTTAACAGTTTCAGAAAATTAAATGAGAAATTTTATTGAAAATTGATCTCTATATGATTAAATGAATTCCTTCAGTATATGGTGAAAGGGCTGTTAGGGGTGCGAGGACTCAACTTAAAGGATTAGATGTTGATTAGCCTATAAATTGATTTGTTAGTATTCTTTGTAGCATGTGGCAACATTTAATCTTCCATATAATGAAGAAATCTTATTCATGCTATTGATCAGGGATGCTCTTCAGTTCCACCACTTCCTTCAAGAGTAAAGAGGGTGTTCTACCTGTCAAGTGAGGGTGGAAGTTCACTGCACGAGGTGAATGAAACCTTAATCCATTTGTTCTTCTATAATTAGTTTTACATAGTTTGTCTCCCTATTCTTTGTTGTAACTTGCTACTTGGATTTATTTTTTTCCCTTTGATGTAATGTAATTTATGTAGAACTTCTCGTTATTATGAATATGAGGGGGTCGGGAAAGTAGCAAACCTGTCCATCAAAATAATGATAGACTGTTGATGTTATTCATGCGAAGATATTATGTGAACTATTATGGAAATTGTTGGCATAAAGATTGGTGTCTAAGTATAACTTGCATTGAACGACATAGTATACTTCCGACCCACAAGCGTTTCCCATACACCAGGGATATCTCTATTTCTCCCTATGAGAAAAAGAAAAAGAGATTAACTTTTACACATATTAAGAGTCAGTGCTCTTGAGTTTCTCCTTCTTAAGTTGTATTGATTTAATATGTTTTATTGACTAGGTCTTCCCCACAGTGAATGAATCTGTACTTGACCAATTGAGAACTGTGGACTGCATTGTTTATGCTATGGGGTCCTTATTCACTTCCATCTGCCCTTCACTGGTAACACTCTCGACTCTTTACTAACATGCTTGACTTCATGTCCCTTTCTCTTTAGACTTGGAACATTTGTGATTATCAAATTGGTCATTGGGTATGAACATTTGGTTAGATAAGATGAAAGTTTGTAAATAAATGATGGATGTCCAATTGTACATGGCACTTAATTAAGCTGTTTTTTTTTTTTTTTGCAAACTGGATAATTCTTCTTTGCAATAGGTTCCATATGTTAGGGAACAGGTTGACGGAGTTAAACTACTGTAAGATATAGTTGAAGAGGAGTCATGCATGTTATTCCGTAATAGTTGGAAACTCATCCCTTGGAAAAATAACCAGATATATAATCTTGATAATCATTTATTCTTTGTATGACGAACATATGATAACTGTTAGCTTCAAGAGATAATGATTTTATATACCCTTGAAGCCAAGCCATGAAGTTAATCATGCATTGGAATCAAAATTTATGCCTGAGTTGAAATTTTGGGATGGTCCTATGCATGTTTGGATCTATCTCCCATTAACGAAGTACAAAGAAAATCAGTAGGTGCAATGTGGCTTCACATGGTATAGTTTAGTTAGTATTATGAACAGGAATCCCCAAGGCCAATATAACGAGAGAAGAGTCTCTGGAGTGTCACCCAATATGCAAGCCCAATTTGATGGAGGCAACAATTGCAAGGCCGAACATGTTCCTACCAACAGCCAAAGCAGTGTAGGACTCCATCCGACAAACGTACTCAGACTTGGAGAATTCTTCACAGATTTTTTAATTAAAATCAAGGCTTTGGCAATCCAAGCAAGGAGATCGTGAGATTACCATGTATTACCATGAGATGGTGGCTCTTTGGTTGGAACTAGATCATTGTTATGAAGATGAATGGGAGAATCCAAATGATTTTGCAAGGTATAAGAAAAGAGAAGAGAATGATCGTGTCTATATGTTCCTTGCAGGAGTTAAGAGGAGCTTAGGTGAAGTAAAGGGAAGAATTCTTGGCAGAAAACCACTTCCCTCAATTTGTGAGGTTTTTTCGGAGTTACGGCAAGAAGAAAACAGAAGGAGAATCATGCTTAGCAATACTGCACCACCATCCGAGGCTGAAAACTCAGCTCTTGTCTCTCAGAACTTAGGAGGGACTGATGAAGGCAGAGAAAGGAAGAAACGGCCATCGTGTGATCTTTGTAGAAAACCATGGCACACTAAAGAAATGTGCTGAAAGATTCATGGGAAGCTAGCACATTTAAAGAAAAAACAGGAAAGGAATGGCAAGGCACTTCAAACCACAACTGATGATTCTCAAGAGCAATCAATCAACTTGGATGAGCAACCTTTCACAAAGGAACAGTTAGAGCATTTGCACAAACTTTTTAAACCTCCACAATTCTCTATTACTCCTTCTTGTTCTCTTGCAGCCCAAGGTAATTCTTATGTCACAACCCTCTCTAGTTTTGGTCTTTCTCCTAGTGCTTGGATTATAGATTCCGGAGCAACAGATCACATGACAAATTGCTCCCAACTGTTCTCATCATATAATCCATGTGAAGGAAACAAAAAAATTAAGATTGCTGATGGATCTTTTTCGACAATAGCCGGGATTGGTTCAATCAAAGTTTCCCTGCTTATAACTCTGTGCAATGTACTTCATGTTCCAAAATTGTCTTGTAATCTTATTTCTATCAGTAAAATAACCCGTGATCCAAAGTGTCAAGCTAATTTCCATCCAACTAATTATGAGTTTCAGGAAACGGACTCGGGGAGGATGATTGGCAGTGCTAGGGGAAAAGGAGGACTGTATTTCTTTGAAGATGGAACAATCCCAAGTAAACTACCAGTCAGTGGTTTATGCTTTGAATCTGAATTTTCTGCTAGTAATCATGAAATAATGCTATGGCACTATAGACTTGGTCATCCAAACTTTCATTACTTAAGACATTTATTTCCTTCTCTTTTTATTAATAAAAATCCATCTTCATTTTAGTGTGAGATTTGTATGTTTGCAAAACAACACCGAGCCTCTTATCCTCCAAGACCATACAAACCCTCTAAACCATTTTCTTTAATTCACAGTGATGTTTGGGGTCTTTCAAGAGCACCAACAATTCTTGGAAAAAAAATGGTTTGTCTCATTTATAGATGATCACATTAGCATAAGTTGGGTATATTTATTGAAAGAAAAATTTGAGGTTAAAGAAGTTTTTAAAAACTTTTATACCATGGTTCAAACACAATTTGATGTAAAAATTCAGATCTTTAGAAGTGATAATGGGAAGGAATTTTTTAATAAGACCTTGGGGAGTTTTTTTTTTTTATTGAAAAGGGAATTATTTATCAAAGTTCATGCAATGATACCCCCAAACAAAATGGAGTTGCGGAGAGAAAAAACAAACATCTACTAGAAGTATCAAGAGCATTCCTTTTCACAAATAATTTGAGAACCTATCTTATTAATCGAATGCCCCCAAAGATTTTAGATTTCAAAACTCCTTTACAAGTGTTTTCAAAAAATGAAAAATTCATCCTCTCGGATAGTATTCGATTTACCCATTAAACTCGTTGGATGCACAGTTTTTGTCCACAATCATGACCCAAACCAACGTAAACTTGAACCTAGAGCTCGGAAATGTGTTTTTGTAGGATATTCACCAACTAAAAATGTTTGTTTCCATGGATGTATCTTTTTTTGAAACGACTTTTTTTAAGTCTCCTCTTCAGGGGGGGAGAAAAATAATGAAGATCCGACTTGGGATCAAATCAAAACCTTGGTGCATGAAGATCTTTTCCAGATTCAGAATAATTCAATATCTGAACCTGTGTCAAACATTTCACCATCAAAGTCTGTTTTAACTCAACTTGAACAAGACCAAAGTGAAAAAAACCGAAGATGGGCCAAATCTTGTCCCAGCAGAAAATAATGATTCCTTTGAAGGAGATGAAAGAAAGAAAAAAAATGGATTGGTTTACACCCAGAAAAACTTGACTCAGGAAAAGATGTCCGAAAATTCCCAGCAAGACCAAGATTCCAACTCGGGGCAGGACCGAAACTCTTTGAGTATGCCTCTTTCAGTTCAAAACTCTCCAGGTGATACTCCCTACTTACATTCTATTTCTGAAGAAAAACCCATTACAGATCTTTATATTCCTATTGCTCGTCGGAAGGGGGTTAGGTCGTGTACTAAACACCCAATCAAAATTTGTGTCTTATAAAAACCTATCTCCTGGTTTCTCCTTCTTCACTAATCAAATGTCACTTGTTGTGGAGATTCCAAAAAAAATGTTTAAGATGCTTTACAGGTTCCTGAATGAAGGGAAGCAATTCTAGAAGAGATGAGAGCTCTTGAGAAGAACAGAACATGGGAAGTGGTGGATTTGCCAAAGGACAAGAGGACCGTAGGGTGTAAATGGGTTTTTACAGTAAAATACAACTCAAATGGATCCCTAGAGAGATATAAAGCACGGTTAGTTGCTAAAGGCTTCACCCAGACGTACGGAATCATTTAGATGGAGACCTTTGCTCCAGTAGCAAAACTTAACACTGTAAGATCGCTTCTTTCATTGGCTGCCAATCTAGATTGGCCTTTGCAACAATTAGATGTCAAGAATGCATTCTTGAATGGAGACTTGGAACAAGAAGTTTACATGGATGCTCCACTAAGCTTCGAAGAAAAATTTAACTCAAAGTTATGCAGATTAATTAAGTCCCTTTATGGTTTGAAGCAATCACCCCGGGCTTGATTCAAGAAGTTTACTTGTTCAGTGAAAAGGCAAGGTTATACACAATCTCAAACAGATCACACAATGTTCTTTAGGCACTCATCAAGTGGAAGAATCACACCCTTAATAGTCTATGTCGATGACATTATCTTGATAGGCAATGACTTAGAAGAGATGTATTGCTTAAAGAAGAATTTGGCTACTGAATTTGAAATCAAAGATTTAGGTTCTCTCAAATATTTCCTAGGAATGGAAGTAGCAAGATCAAAAAGGGGGATTGTTGTTAGCCAAAGAAAGTATATACTAGATTTGTTGAAAGAGATAGGGATGATTGGTTGTAAACCGGTAGATACACCAGTGGATCCCAATGTGAAACTGGGAAATAGCAAAGGAGGATGCCCAGTGGATACAACAAGATATCAGAAGCTGGTAGGTAAGTTAAATTATTTATCTCACACTCGGCCAGACATAGCCTTTGCAGTCAACCTTGTGAGTCAATTTATGCACTCACCTAGAAAGGAACACCTTGAGGCTACCTATCGTATTCTATAGTATCTGAAGAAATCTCCAGGAAAAGGCTTGTGTTTTAGAAAAAATAATCAATTCAGGATTGAAATCTACACTTATGCAGATTGGGCTGGGTCCTCTATTGATCAAAGATCAACAACGGGATACTGTTCCTATGTGTGGGGTAATTTGGTAACTTGGAGAAGTAAAAAGTAGAGTGTAGTAGCAAGAAGTAGTGCTGAGTCTGAATATAGAGCAATGGCCAATGGTGTTTGTGAACTACTATGGCTGCAACGGATATTAAAAGAGTTAAAGTTGCCTTTAGAGATTCCTATGAAGTTATACTGCGATAACAAAGAGGCAATCAATATAGCAAATAACCCAGTGCAACATGATCGAACTAAACACGTTGAAGTCGACATTTTATCAAAGAGAAGCTAGAAGGAGGATTAATCTGTATACCATTTGTTCCAACAAAACAACAAACAACAGATATTCTCACAAAGGGACTGAACAAGCCATCATTTGACTTCCTTAATAGCAAGTTGGGTTTGCATGATATCTATGCACCAACTTGAGAGGGAGTGTTAGAAAATAAAAAATTTAGTTTGATATCCTTTCCTAATTTCTAGTTGTTTCTATTTTTTGAATAAAGGACCCGAATCCCTAAATTGGGGTTAAGGATCCTTAGAAATAAGGTAGTGTATATTTTAGTTACTATATTTAGATTATTTATGTTTTTATTAGTCTTTTCCAAGGGTACAAAGTACCCTATAAATTCAATGTATTCTATCATAGATAAATATGAGAGAAAATAAAGTTTTTCCTCAAAAACCTACAGGTATCATGGCGTTGATAAGCCATGATGAGACCATGGAGTTATCTATCTCCCACTGTCGTGTAGCTTGTGAGTTTGTTGGGTTTGGAACGTTCCCATCTCCGACAATAAAGCTCAACTTCCCGCGTCCTCCATTGGCAAGTTTCGTACCTTGAGCCCACTCCCAATAGTTTGTTCCATTCAGTTTGTCAGGGACAATAACAACTAAAACTCCTTCAAGACCATAGGTCATTGATGACTCATTTCTTGACTTGTTGAGGTTGACTCCTCAGTTTTACTATCTCTTTCATATGGCTCTGATACCATGTGAATAAGAGCTGGTTTTCTCAATGTTCATTACTTAGTAAATGCAGTAAATATATACATGAATAGGAGTACAGAATGGGCTAGATAATCTATACAGATACAGAAAGATAATCCTAGAATATCTCTTAAGATACTAGAATATCTCTAAGATAATCTGATTACAATCAGATTGTAATATTATGAGATAATACATATCTTGACCACAGTATTGATGGTTGGCATTGGCAGACTGGTGGTATAATATAAGTTACCATTCATCAATTGAGGTGTTTTATGGCTTTCCTCCACCTATATGCATCCCCTATTTTGCTGGAGATTCTAAGATAATGGCTGTTGATCAAGCTCTTTGTGATGGAGAAGCCATATTGCGAGTTGCTAAGTTCCACTTGGAAAGGTCACAAAATAGAATGTGTTTGCAAGTCAACAAAAGGAGGACAGATTGGGAATTTCAGATTGGAGATGGACTTTATTTGATGTTATGGCCTTATAGGCAAATGTCCAGTGCTAAAAGGCTCAGCTAGAAGTTGGCTCCAAAATTCTATGGTTCCTTCAAAATCATTGACAAACTAGTCAAAGTTGCCTACAAGTTGAAGTTTCCTCTTGGATCTCTCATACATAACATTTTCCATGTTTGACAGCACAAAAGATACATTAACAATGCAGCTAATGTCTCAACTATACTTCCTATGGCCAATGCAGCTGTGGACAAATCACCAATACAAGTGCTTGATATAAGGGTGATCAAGAGTTAGAATCATACTGCCACTCAAGTGCTAATTTCAGTGATCTAATCTGTCTGAAGAGGAGGCGACATGGGAGTACCTGTATGATCTGTACCAATATTTCCCAGGATTGAATCTTGTGGAAAATGTTATTTAAAGGATGAGTATGGATACATTTAATAGTTTTTATTCAGTATTGTAAAGAATTTGTTAGGACAATGCAACTAAAGATGAGAATAAAGCCCAATTTTCTATATGCCAAGTTACCATTGTAACTGAGGACGGGGATATAACCTTCTGGTTTTTGAAGTTCGAAGTTGTCATGAAACTTATGTTTCACTTCCTTCTCTCTTTCTGTACCGTTCTATCCTTGTCTTCTTCTCCTTTCTTCTTCTTCTTACTCCCTCAATCATTTGTGTATCACATGTTTGATGCAAATCTTACAGCAATATGACCATTGTTGATGATTTTCTTTTTTGTATATTTTGCTTCTTTGCTGACAGTTCATTCACTTTTCAGGTATTACGTGGTATTGGGGAGACCATTGCTTCAAGGACTTGCCTGAAGGTAAATGTACTCGAGCTTTATGCAGATGGTAGTTGGCATTTGGATAGTTGTATGACTGCCTTGAATGAACTGAAGCATCACAGATTTGCCACCAGATACTATTATTTGCTTGTATTGATTTTTGTTCTTGAAGATATACATCCAGCATTATTTCAGTTTCTTCCCTTGTTAGGTACTTTTGCTGAATGGTACGCATGATCGAGAGACAACTGGCTTCTCTGCTTCTTGCTTTGTTACTGCCATTACAGATGCTTTAAATCATAAATACGGAGATCCTCACGATCGTCTAGAAAATTTGGTATGTAGATAGACAAAAATTACACCTTCATGAAGGTATTCTGATGATTTTCTGGTGTTGCATTGTCTATTTAATCCAATATGGTGAAACATATCAAATCCTAGGAACTTGGGATTTATCTATTTAGGTAGGGTTTATAAATTCTAAGCTTGTGAAATTGGTGCAATCAATTGTTGTGTCTGGAAATCAATTATTTGGGTGTTTTTGAAGTTATATATCAACTTTAACAATTATGTTTGGCCTTGAGTCTGTGCAAAAGGTCGGTTTAATACGAAGTATGAAAAAGACTATTAGGGACATTATTTTAATTGCAGTTAACATTTTGGTGCAGCCATATCAATATATCAATACCCTTTTAGTGCCAAAAGATGGTAGAGTTCCTGTTGATGTTGACTGCTTGACCTCCCAAGGTATCTTAAATGTGGTAAGTGAAATAATATCGAGTTGATTTGGGAAAATGATTGTGAGCTGTAACTAAAGTATCACTATGCTTGCTATCAGAAGATATTGTTGTAGTTGATTATAGTATATTCAAAAGGTAAAAAGTTGGATAAGTCTAGGCTCAAGCCTGTCATATACTTTGTGGGAAGATCGGAATCTAATCAAGAAAGAATAAAGAAACTTCAAAAAAAGCTCTCTATTTGTATTCTCAAGGTGTTACCCTTTGCTTACCTTAAATTTCTGTAGCCAAGAACTTTGACATGAGCTATCTGGATTATGAACACAGAAGAACATGGATTTCTTTTCCAGCCATGAAATGTAATTCTTATATTGTGTCACATATTATATGGGCACAAGTTTATGTCAAAGCGCTGTGCTTCTAAGTGGTTTGTTTATCTGACTGAGTATTTCTTGTTGCTTCACTTGCCCAAACCCTTGCTTTGCAGATCGTCGTTGATTCTATTCACGATCCAAAGGTTGGGATAGTGTTCGACCCAAGGTCTTTGATAAACACACTGGCTGGTTTGATTGACAGATATATGAGCTCAAGTGAAGAATTGAAATTTTGCAGGAGAAATGATATTCACGAGTAACTGTAGTTACCTTGATTTGGCTATAAAATGATGATCAGTTGAGACAGTCTAGTCTGAGGTAAGCTGCAGAAATCATAAGAAATTTAACATTGATTTTTATGTTTGAATAAGAAGTTGTGATTCTCAGGTATAATCTATCCTCTTTACAACTGAGACGTGGATGGATCTGCTATAACAGCACTTGGATCCTAATGCAATATCATTTTGCTTTTATTCTCATCAAAGCAAGTACAGTTGAAGAGTACGTCCAATGTCTAGAAATATTAATTTTGTTCTGACATCAAACAGAAATACTTAGTTCAGCCACATTCACATTCATAAGAAATCATTGTTATGAATCTTAAATCTTGAATCTTATTGAAATTTTGTTCTTCTTCCAAAATTGACTTACTATTCATCAAGGCTAAGTATGCACTAGTTGCTTATAGTTTAATATTACTTCCTTTTGACATTGTGTTTTCTTATGTCTTAAAAGTAACTATCCATATGCATAGAGACGGCAGCGATGCAATTGGAATAGTCTTCCTAGACGCAAGTCCAATTTGCAATATAAAACAAGTTATGTAGGTCCCTAACTCATTGCATGAGGAGAAAAAGAAAGAGGAGTTAGAATTGGGGCGCAACCTTGAAGTGCTTTAGAGCAACCGCTATAAGTTAAAACATTATAAACAAGATGCTAGAGGAAGCAGTTATGGCTCAAACGAACATGAAATATAGGTTCTAGGTCTGCTGAAAATTCTTATAAAGCAAAATGCTTTAGTCATTGTACTATAACAAGAGAG